>BSBK01000329.1:1435000-1667500 GCA_027943335.1 Chamaecyparis obtusa | reverse complement strand
CCAAAGTAATTGGCATGTGAAAGAATCAAATTCCTTGAGAAAATACACAAGAGATTCCTAAATAAAACTCTTGTAAATAGGAAGAGACTATATCATAGATTGAAGAAGATTCACCCTAGCAATATTAGATAGAAAACGACAAGTCTAGTGATTAACCTTCTGATGCAACTTATCAAAAAATCCTACTAGTATGGCCTAAGTTTCCTCCCAACAACTTGAGGAATACCTAGATAGATCAAGGGAAGAGAACCAATTTAAAACCTCAACATATTGGCAATCCTTCTCTAAATTGATTCTAGAGTGTTCAAAAAATAGATTTTTAAAAAATCATCATTGGATTTCTAACTTGAAGAAACTAGATAAATATCATGTAACCTCCTAAAGACTCAAATTCATGAAGATGAGAAGCATCCATGAGAGCAGTATCATCCAAAAACTAGAGATGAGAAAGCTTAGGCAACCCATTACCCCAACTCGAACCCTGAATCAAGTCTTGAGAGACCTAAAACTTAATAAATCTGCCCAAGCCTTCATCCATAATAATAAACAAATAAATTGAGAGAGGGTCCCCTTGACGAAGACATCTAAAAGATGCAACTAACTCAGTAGGCTTTTTATTAATAATAACAAGGAAAGACAAACAAGCATAGTTCATCATCCAACTAAATGTAGACACTAAAGAATGGTCCACACCTATGGCCCCCCTTTTTTTAACATGGATTTTATATTGTGTTTTATCTTTATCATTCACTGATATTGTGTAATTCCTCATTGATTCAACATTGAAATTTATTTAATTAATTAGTAACATTTCTCCCTAATTTGTATCATATTTTTATTAATTTGACCTAGTCAACCATGTATTAAAAGTATCAAAATCAATTCAAATCCTTATAAAAAACATCAAAACTGATTGAAATCAGTTAAATTTTTCTTCTTAGGGGTAAACAACCAGTAATTTACCCTAAAACCTAAGTCTTGATAAATAAATATGATTTATTTATCCCTTTCTTAAGTCTCACAATTAGTTACTTCTACATCAATTAATTGGCTAATTCATGATTTATGGAATTTCCTAATTTCATTAATGCTAATTTCTATTTGTGAGGAATAAATATTTTTCAAAATAAAAAATTTCCTCACTTTTTCACATGGAATTCAATCCGTATTGATTATCTTCCATCTCCTCTTTTCTAGCCTCCATCTCTTACACCTTCCCTTCCCAATTTTCACACTAATTTGGCCTCTTTCTCTTCAAAACTCACCTTATAATTTTGTACATACTAAATGCACTCTAGATTTTCTCATAGATTATGATACATTATGAATTGTCATCAATTTGCTAATTTAGACATTTGCCCTCAAATTCTATAAATTAGACTCAATTTCTCTTCACTCCTTAACCACTATCTTTCAAATCTTCTCACCACTATAGTAATTTTTCTTTCATTGAGAGCATAGAGTAATTATGAGAGCTACACCAAGCCTTTTGAGAAGCAAGAAAGGAATTGGAGCATGTTGAAGGGGGGTTTTGTTGATTTTATTTCAATCTTTCATACTTTTCCTTCAATGCTTTAATGTTAGGATAGGTTTGTTTTTTGTATGCTTTTAGGAGTTTAGTGGTTGTTCTATCATGCAAAGATTCTTTTTTCCCACCCTATATTTGGTGAACCCGATGTGAACATGCAAGATCTAATCCACTTTTGTATTTTTTAATGTGTTTTACAAGACCAAAACCAGATTTGCATAGTAAGGATATACAAAAATTTTGTAGAAAGTGCCACTTAACTCTACCATACACTTTGGCCATATCCAATTTGATGAACATAAATTTATCCTTAGACACTACCATAAAATGAATATCTTTTAAAGCCACCACCACCCCCATCCAAAATTTATCTCTTTCACAAAACCTCTTCTCCTCTGAGATCAAAGATGGGGGCCAACTTTTAAGCCTCTCTACAATTAATTTAGTAATGAGTTTGCACACCATATTACAAAGAGCAATGGGCTTGAAGAAATCCAATCAATTACCTCCTTCCTTTTTAGGAATAAGTACAAGGAAATTATAATTCAAGGTTTGGAGCATTTTTTTTCTACTACGAGATTCTTGAACCACCTCCATTAAATCCAATTCAATAACATCTCAAAATTACAAAAAGAATTTATAGGAAACCCATGCAGACCAAGAACTTTACCCTTACACATCCTAAAAACAACATCTTCCAATTTAGAGAAAGAGATCAAATGAATGAGAGAGTTATCCGTCTCATTAGTGACTAAAGAGGGAATACATGCAAGAATCATATTTGCATCATCTTCAGGAGGAGGAAAATATTCAATAAAGAAAGAAGAATAGTATTGTGTAGCCTCATGAGACAATGCTTATAAAGAAGAGGACTAAATTCCTTTTGAATTAACCAAATAATTATGACAAGCTTTCATAAAAAAAAGTTGTGCTCTTGTCACCTTCCTAAAGCCAATCAATCTGAGCATTTTGCTTCCAAAACATCTCCTCACGAAGCTCCCACTCCTTCAACTCCCTCACAACTGTTGGAAAAATGTTTTGTTGTAGACCTTACATAATAATGCATATTATTGTAATATTTTATTTTATTATGAAACTATTGCATCTAGGAGCACCTAGATGGATGTGCAACATGTAGAGATTCCTTGGGAATATTCTTAGGGCCACTTGATGAGTTGTATAGTAACATTGTAATATCATGTGATGTAATTATTTAATATTGGAGAAATAATTTAAATAAACTACCGAATATTGAATGTGGGTCAATGGGGTTTGATAGCACATGGTTTATGTAATACCACTTAGTGGTTTTGTGGGAGCTTGTTTTTATAAAAGCAACCACAAGGGTAGTTGTTGAGTTTAGCTAGGTTAGTATTTGTGGAGGTAGGAAGCATGGCATGAGATGTGTGGTTGTGTGTTTGTTCACATGGAATTCTTGTTTATGTCTCAGGCTTTGATGACTTTCAAGGTATATTGTAATGGATGCATTGTTGAATAATACATGGATAATGGATTCTTTTCGAGACTATGGTTTTCCCCTTATGAGAGTTTTCCGAGGATATATCTTGTGTCACATTTTTGTGGGTATGTTGTTTATTCTCTTGCATATGGATTCAAAGTACTTTTATGGTAAATTTATCATGTGGGTTATGTGAAAATTATCATAAAGTTGGGTGCAAGTTTCTTACAAGTGGTATTAGAGCTATGGTATTGGTTGTATAAACCTGGGTGTGAATCAATGAGAATGGATGAAAGAATAATAAGTCAAGAAAGATATATAGATTTTGCAGGTTGTTTATATTGCAGATCCAAGGGTTTTTAGTTTTTAGTTATGATGGTTTGTTTGCATATTTGGGGCATCATAAATTGTTGGTCAAAAGGGGTTTTTTGGATGTTAATTTAAAAGGGGTTTTTTGAGGGAGTTTGTAGGAATAACCTCATGTGAATAAACAAACCTCACCATTAGACTTGATTTGGCCTTTTGATAAATTTTGATATATATAATTTACCCATGTTCGGTGAAAGTTGAATCTAATGCAAAAATAATTTAGTCGGAAGACTTGATAGATGTCAAATTTAACCAAATGTCTATAGAATTAAAATCTAAAAAATTGTCCAAGTAGGCCTACAAAATAAAAAATTATATAAATATATATGTGTGTGTGTGTGTGTGTGTGTGTGTGTATTGTAGACACAAAATTGGACAAAGTGCTTTTAAATTGCAAAAAATCATTAAATAGCTCAAAATCATCAAAATACAATAATTCAATTAAAAAGGGATCAAATCATTAAAAATGGACATAATTAAATAAAGTTGGACAAAATCAATTAAAGCAAAGGAAAAATTAAATAATGATGTTAAATAATTAAATGAAAGCTTAAAGGGGTGAAAAACACTACATAATTGATTTTAATCAATTAAGTGCATAGTTGTTTAAAGCAAAAATCAAAATGAACCTATTACCCATACATGGCTAAATTTAATTAATTAATTGAATTTAATAATTCCTAATTTCTTTCAACAAAGTTGAGCAACCAATGAAAATTGAGGACAAAAAGATACAAATCACTCAAACCTTTAAAGTGTCGAAAGCTTTGAGACCATTTAAAGGATTGTCCCCTCACTGTCCCCCCATTTATGAACAAAGCAAAGTATTTGACTCAACCTAAGGTAAATCATGATTACTTCACTCCACCCCCTACCCTTGGGAAATTACTATAAATATAGAGCATTTTGAGAGCAATGATCATCTTAGAACTTCATTTGCAAAGCATTGTTACTATAGGCAATTGAGAGCATTCTAAGAGCAATTAAGAGCATTTAGAGCAATTATCATTGTATTTTGTCAATTTGAGCTAGATTAAGCATTGAATGAGCATTGTAGAAGCATAGTAGAAGTATAATTTCTCATTTTAGAAGTGTCACTAGTGAGGATTTGAGCTGAGAGCTTCATTTACCACTCCTTTCTAGAGAACCATGAGATGTTATAGATTATAGTTTCAATTCTAATTAGATTTGCATTGTATTTAGTTTCAATTGTTGCTATTAGATCTTAATTTCATGAAGGTGATATTCATCATCACACAAATGGTGCCCACCATGGGGCTCTAAGCCTCATTTTATCATTTTCATCACCAATTGCATGCTTGTATTTTCAATTTTCCATAAATATCTTGCAGGAAACTGGTGAAGTCACACTTACCGGAGATCTATTCACGCCTGTAGTCATTTTGCTACCACCTACAATCTTTGTATCCACACCTATTATCTGGAGGTTCATGCCTGGCACACAGCTTTGATCCAACATTAATTGTTGCATAGTCACTTTCTTATCATAAGCTCACGCTTACGAGAGAAATGCTCTCAGGCTTTGGATCTTAAAGTCACACCTGTGACTCAGGGAGTATCGCTTTGATGAATTTTATTGTCACCAGAGTTAAAGCTTTGCTTCACACTTTTCAATAATAATCACATGTTGAATATTTCTAATTACGCTTAGGATTACTAAAGTGTCGCTTTGCAATAATCATTTTTTGCAATTTTCAATTTTATTCACACTTTGGAATAAACTATTCACGCTTGTGTAATTTTCAGTATTGCTTGTGGCATTGCAGAGTGTTGCTTGCTATCAGTAAAGTTACGCCTAATAATAGTTTGTTCCCGCCTATTAGCTAAACAATGTCGCTTGCTACCTGTTGTCTATATTTACTATTTACTTGATTAAATCAGTCATCTAACATTATGTTTGTGTGATTTAACAGTAAATGAGCAACCACAGAAAGGTGCAGAAGCTTGAAAGCATATTCAACCAAGAAGGGAAGGCACTAGCAAGGAAGATCAAGAAAGAAAACATAACACACATCAAAGCTATCCTTGAGACTACACAAGATGAAGATAACTAGGTATTCCAACATTATCTTAAAATTTTTTAAGCATACAAATCAAAGTTTGTCTCTCTAAATTGGATTTTTAGTCCTTAGATCAAGTTTTCTTTGAAAATTTGCAAATTAAGCTCTATAAAATTCATACATAAGTATTGCTTCTTCATTTTTTGATTTCGGTTTCCCCTCGTAGTGTTTGTTAGTGTTGACTAACTTGCTAGTGGACAAGCACATTTGGAGGAGGCTATTACTAAGGTGAGTGGAAAAATAATGACAAAACCTTTCAAAAATGCCCCTAGCTTAGGCTAGCTACAAAGGAAAGGTATTCTACTATTCAAGCTTGCACTTGATTAAATTGCGGCATCATTTTTTAACATAGCTTAATTAAAAGGGGAAATAAACCAAACACTTCAATTTTAAGAATCCCCTTGTTAAGAGATTGGGAAAGAACAAACTTGTGTTTGAGTGTTTGGAACAAAGAAAGACAATAGGGATATGCTCTTCACTTTTTAAGTGAATCAAATTCCCAAACTTGTCCACCTAAGTTCATTTCTTGCTTTTTATATACATACTAGAGCAATAGTGGGCTCGCCTCCCGAGTTTTCCTTAATGAGGCCGGTGAGAGGGACAGCCCAAAGTGGGATACACTCGCTTTTTCCATGGGGATCCAACCCACTATAAAATCAAACACATACATCCTTAGTGGGGTGTATGACAAACGGATCTTGAATTATTTGAATTTCCTCTAGTAGTCCTCATGGATTGTGCAAAATCGTACCTTGGTGCATGTGGGAAACCCCTTAACATACTTGGGGGATGAAAATTTAAGATCTATTTGAATGGAATCCATAATAAATCCTGAATAAAATAGCAAGGCCACCTATTAGAGCCATGTTTACAAGCCAAAATTGACTTTAGGTAGGCTGTTTGGAATTCTTTCTTGTGTTATACTTGTGAAAAACATTGGAGAATATACACACTAGAGTGTTTTTAGGGACATGATGACAAAGTGATGTGTGTGTTGTGATTGTTTTTTATTTTCAAAACAAAGAAATTTCAAAAGACTGATCTTAAATGTTTAAAAATCTAAAATCTTACAACCTGGTTAGAGAAGTGCCGCCTGTACACAAAATAATCCCACCTATCAGAGGCTTAGTCATGCCTATGACTTGTGTAAAAATGCGTAGACACAGTAAAGTCATGCTCAAAAAAATTTTAAATACGCCTGGTAAAAACTGGATAATCGCCTATCAATAGGAAAGTGTCACCTACATCCCTACAGAGTGTCACCTACTAAAATACCAATACACGCATATGATACATTCAGTCATGCCTACACTCAGTTTAATGACACCTAGAAATTTAAAAATGCAAACAGAGAGTACTTGCAGGAGGGGTAAGAAAATTTTAATCATATATCTAAGTACCCTTTTCCGTGCTCTTACTTCTCCAACTTTCAGTTTGGTCAAAAATCTTGTTTGATACCATTTTTCCAAATTTTACAAGGATTAGACCCAGGGCAATACTAATTATTATTTTCCAAGGTTCATGCCTACTTTTACTAGATCCTACTACATCAAGCAAACCTTACAAGCAGACCAAACCTATTTGAGTCAAGAAATCCCTTATCCCGAAGACGAGTCTACCACTCTAAGAGTACCCCAAAAATCACCTAAACAAGAAAGGGAGGACAACATGATGTACTATGGTAGTTTGGGTGGTAAAGACAATAGTGGCATTGACCCCAATAACCAAGGTGATGCCAATAATGGGGGCATTGACATAAATAACCAAGGCAACACCAATAGTGGAGGGGTAGATCAAAATGCCCAAGTGAAATGTCCCATTTCTGATTTTATATGATATTTAAAGCCTCTAATCAGATTTTAAAATCAAACAACCAATACTTCAAAAGATCATCCAATTTCTCAATAAAACCCAAATCGAGTATGCCCGAAATAGTGCCAAAAACTTCACAGCATCACATATTATTGATAAATCTGCAAGTAGACATTTTTACAAAAAATTTGCCAGCATAACAACCTAAAAATTGACATTTCTAGATCTATATAGATTTTACACAACAGCTCCGAAACGGAGGACAAAAACAATGCTCATCGGGCTCCCGAAAACAACATAAAATAGCTTGGAAACATCCCAAAACACTAATAATCTATCACAGAAGTATAACCACGACCCAATACATATATTCAGCTCTATTTTAACATCAAAATGTCTACAATACAGCATCAAACCAAACTGATATGAAATACTCAACTGGAAACACCAAACTCTTACAAGAAACACACCCAAAAACTCACAAATTTACACTGTTCAGCACAAGGGAAAACTTTGCATGAGCTTGCACATGGAATGGCCTCAAACTCCCATCCTTAGCCTTCCTAGAAACCTACAAAATCCCATCCTTGGGTCTCCTTCTCCACAGGTTTGGCAGCCTCTGAAGAACAACAAAGCAATGAGCCAAAATCAAGTTCTAGAATGAGCCTAAAATGCCTCCAAACCCCTTTAAAAGAGGGCATAAACCTAACTCACGACCAAGAGGGATAAATAATACATATTTTAATAATAATTTTTATTTATTAATCCATTTTTTTCCAAAGATTATCCCCTTTTCCCGAAACTTCACTTTTTGAGCCTGCCAGCCTTAGCAAAGTTATTATTTTTAATTATTTGAAAAGGGGACATGACACCAAGAGTTTGACAACATTCACAATAGAATTAACACCAAAGCAATGACATAAGATGCCACGGATGAAAAATTTAGTGAGGCTATCCAATGTCCCTATTTTTGAAATATCATGGAGAAGGCAATGGATAGGGATAGAGAAAAGTACTTTATGGACTTAGTACAGAAAGGTCTCAAGCTTCCCCGTGACTATGATGTTAACCAACTCAAACCACTGGAAGTTGAAGAGAGTACCTTAGACATCATGAACAATCAATTCAAGATTTTTCAAATGCAATTGGACACCATTAAGCAAAGCGAGGCTCCCAAGCCTTTCTCCTTAGAAGCATTGTGTCCATTCCCATTTGATAAAAGCTTGGTTATGGTGCCATTCCCAATCAATGTAGTGTTTCCCAAATATGAAAAGTATGAATGAACGTCAAATCCCTAGGATCATTTACATGAGTTTTTTGCATTGAGCGTAGAGTTCATGCATGATACAACCTATTTAATGAGACTATTCCCACGAAGCTTAGGAGGCATGGCTATGGAGTGGTTTTTTAAACTACCCTCCGACATTAAGACCTTCAAAGAGTTAGCTTCAAAATTTGTGGCCCATTACTCATATAACATCAAACATGAGGTCACAATGATAACATTATGTAACACTAAACAAAAGGATGGAGAAGCTTTCCTCACTTTTCTACAAAGATGGAGGATAGTTTTTGCAAGATATCCTAGGAGCGTGCTTGAAAAAGAGAAGATGGATATCTTCATAAATAGTTTAAGCAATGAGATGAACTACCGACTATGAATGCAATGTCCAAAAACCTTCCAAGATCTGATTGAAAATGGAGTGACAATGGAGGAAGTGTTGGTCAAAAGTGGAGAACTAAAATTATATAAAGATAATAAGAACAACTCCAATAACAATAACTCCAACAATGGCAATAATCAGAAGAATAATTGGTTCAATAGTAATAGTCGGTATAAGAACAACAATAAGGGAATTGTTAATGATGGGGTGGTTGATTCTAGCAACTTGAAGGTGGTCCCATTTTCTCTTACAAGGACACCTAATCAGGTGAATAATGTCAATCAGACCTCAAATGCACCTTCCAACAACAACAATGCAAACAATGGCAATCAAGGAAATAATTCGAGGAATAATAAATTTGATAAATATTTGGTGCCAACCCCTCAAAGGAATTTCACACCCTTGGGTGAACCCCTCAAAAAGACATTAAAGACTCTCATGGCTAATAATGTCATTACTTTACCCATCATTCAGCCTTATGAGCCAAATAACAAGCCTAGTTGGTGGAGTGCCAATAGCCATTGTGAGTACCACAGAATTCGAGGGCACACAACAAACGAATGCTTGCAACTAAAGAATATAGTGCAAGATTTAATTGATGGTGGCACGATCACCATTGATGGACCTCAAAGAAATGAGGACCATACAACATTTAAACAACCTTTCTACAAACATGACAAAGGGGAGTCATCTAATGGCAAGAAACAAAGCACCAATAACATTAACTTTGCGCCACCTTATGATAACATTGTGAATGCTATAATAATCAAGGAACAACCCCAAAAAGAGACATCAAATGTTATTACAAGAAGGAAGACTTCGAGGATGACCCTACAAGGGGTTGCTCCTAAAGTTATTAGCACTCCATAGTCTAACATTGTGATCAAACAACCTTCTACAGTAGCAAAACCTTATAGCTTGGTTGATTAGTTGCAAAGAAGTCTAGTGCAAATCTCTATCTTGGAGCTATTGAAGTTATCCCCTAATCATAAGGAAATTTTAGAAAATGCTCTAGTAGAGACGAATGTTCCTACTAACTTAGAAGAGGAGAAGTTCCAAAACATGGTAGGTCATCTTTTAGCACCCCATTGCCTCTCATTTTCTGACCAAGATGACATGTCTATAACCCATCCTCAAAATCTACCATTGCATATAGAGGTCTTAATAGAAAGGCATAGAGTCAAAAGAGCCCTCATTGATGGAGGAGCTAGCCTTAACATTTGCACACTAAGTCTTGTTAAATCCTTAGGGTTGTTCAAGTCTTGCATTGACCCTACAAAAAAAATCACCATCAAGGCTTATGATGAAGCTGAAAGAACCTCTAAAGGCATGATCGTATTGCCCATACAAGTGGGACCTCTCAAGAAGGACACCAATTGCCAAGTATTGGACATGAAGTTAGCTTATAATATTTTGTTGGGGAGACCATGTATCCATGAGATGCAAGCAGTCCCATCCACATACCACCAATGCATCAAATTTCCATACATGGGTGAAGAAATCACAGTTGGAGGGGACTCAAACCCGTTCCAATATTGCAATGCACTCAAACCCTTTCATGAGCTATTTATTCCACATAACTAGGAAGGAATCATTCAAAGAGCCACCATTGAAGATACCAAAAGGGATGATCCTATAATAACATTAAATGCTACTCAAAACCCTCCTCAAGCTAGCTCGACGACATCAACTAAGGGAAAGGAAAAGATGAGCTACGAGGGTCCAATTCCTAATGAGAGTTCAGATCAAGCATCCAAATCAGAGATAGTACCCTACAAACCTACTAGAGAAGAAAAAGATGAAGCCAAAAAGACAAAACTACAAAAAAATGGATGAGATGATGGAGGCATTTGATAAACAATGTAAAATTAGTTCAAAAGGAGTAGGGGAATACTCTGTTTCCCTATTCGACATGCCCACATCTCCAAGGACACATGGAAAACCATCAAAAGAACACTTGCCTTATAAGTAAAGCTATTACTTTGTAAGAGAAAGTGACAAAGCAACATATGAAAAAGAGGAAAATGAAGTCCTTCAATGGCTTTTCCATGATGAAGAAGATAAATAAAAAATTCCCATGGAAAGAATCCAACATGTTAAAATACAAACCAAGCAATATGGGAAAGGGTTTGAGATAATGCAGAAGATGGGATACAAAGGAAGAGGACCCTTAGGCCAAAGGAATAGAGGCTTACTAGAACCCATTGAACCTACTTGGAGGGAAAAACAAGAAAGATCTAGAGTAGGTTACCAATACAAAGGCAAAAGCTCCAGCCCAATGCAAGATTTTTATCCTCAAGTAAATGCCTTAGAATCTGATGGAGATAGTGATGACTCCTGAGATTATGAGTGGGACACCCTATCTGATGAATCATGTCAAGATAAAGAAGTAGTCACAATACATACATATGCAAAGATCCCAAGGCAAGAAACTCAAGTCAATGAATAGCCTAATATACAAGGTCTTGACATAGGACAAGCACATACAAGTCTGCCATGGATAGATACATTTTGGATGCCTTTGGAGGAGCAAGATTCAAATTTTAGTTTTAATCCACTCATGGCTTTTCACACGTTGTTTCCCATAGAAGTCGATGAGGATTCAAGTGAAGGGGATTTCAACCCTTCTTCCATGGACCATCTTGAGGAAGCGCGCGTCATAGATCTAAATGATACAATGTACGAACCCTCAAACAAAGTCATGTCCATAAACCAAATTGATGAAAACTTTCCTAATGAAACCTTATCCTTAATAAATCCCCATCTCATTGATTGGGATCAAACCGAGCCAAGTGACCTACTTTACTTCCCGAATGACCAAGTAGCAAACCAATACCTTAATGTGGTTGAGCCCTCTTTCACCAAGGAATTTGAACCAAACATGATAGAAGTAGCGGGGGTTCCATCTCTTAGTCAAAAACAAAAAATGAAAAAAATAAGAAAAAGAAAACTTCTAGTGCTGAAAACCATTATGTGGCAGCATTAGAACCCAAAAAAATAAAGATAAAAGACATTTCCTTTGGTGAAAACCCAATTGTGGCATCAAAGGAAGAAAGATTGGATACTCTACCAAAGCATGAGGAAGAAAGGTCACCTATACTCATAGAGCTGACAGTAAAGGTTAACATTGGTACAGAAGTGGATCCAAAATTTATACACTTGGTAGCATCACTCACACTTCTAGAAAAAGAGGACTTCATCAAAAATTTTCAAGAGCTACAAATTTATGGAGATTCTCAACTCATCATCAATCAAGTCAATAATGAATATAACACTAAAGATGAAAATTTGATGCCATATAAGACCATGATTGATGGATGGAAGAAGTACTTTGCCTTGATCACTTTTGAGCAGATTCCTAGAGAGAAAAATAGATCAACTGATGCCATGGACACCTTGGCTTCCTTGTTACAAAAACCTAATCAAAATGAGAAGTATGAGTTCTTGGTGGAAGAGTTGGTGAAATTGGCATTCAACCTTCCCGAGACCCAAATTGTTGCCCTATTACATGGACATGACTCCCCTTGGTATGGCCCAATATATGCATATCTCAAAGACCAAGTGCTACCCTTAGACCAAACCCAAGCCCAAAAATGAAACTTTATACACCAATCATCTCGTTACATAATCCTCTCAGAAACATTGTATCGTAAGGGTCTTGACGGGATGTTACTTAGGTGTCTAGAAGAAGAAGAGTCTAGATTAGCTTTTCATGAAGTTCATGAAGGCATTTGCGGGTCACACGCAAGCGGGTTAAATCTAGCTAAGAAAATCCTTCGCTTAGGGTATTTCTGGAAGACATTAGAAAAAGATGCTTGCCACTTTGTTTGGATATGCAGCAAATGTTAATATCATGGTGACATGATACATGCACCAATGTAGGAATTACACCCATTTGTTACACCTTGGCCTTTCTATCAATGGGAGTTTGATCTAATTGGTGTCATATACCCACCTTCTTCAAATGGGCACAAATATATCATAACAACAACATAATATTTCACTAAGTGGGTTGAAGCGATTCCTTTGATCACGACCACGGGTAAGTAGATTTCCATGTTCATCTTGAACCACATCATTTGTAGATATGGCATTCTGCATGCCATCATAACAGATAATGGAAAACAATTTAAAAATAAGGATGTGGATGAACTTTGTGCTACATTTTATATCACTAACCACTCCTCATCAATTTATTACCCTCAGGGAAATGGGCAAGCTGAAGCCACGAACAAGAATATCTTGAAAATCTTGAAGAGGTCGGTCAATAAATTGGGAAGGGATTGGCATGTACAAATTAATCTAGCATTATGGGCCTATAGAACAAGCATTTGAACACCTACGGGAGCCACGCCATTTTCATTACTCTATGGTGCCAAAGTAGTTCTACCATTAGAGGTTGAAATCCTATCTTTGCGAGTTTCATTACAAGGATTGATCATAGATGAGGACTATAGAGTCACTAGACTTCAACAATTGAAGTTACTTGAAGAACACCAAACACAAGCTTATGAGCACTTGAAAGTGTACCAAAATAGAATCTCGAGGTACTATAATAAACATATCAAATCGAGAGTCTTTCAAGTAGGAGACTTAGTGTTGAGAGAGAACCCAAATAATCAGGTTGGGAGAGAGAAGAAAGGCAAATGAGAAGCTAATTGGCTTGGCCCATTCATCATAGTGTCTTCATTTGGCACAGGAACCTATAAGTTATCAGATTGTGAAGGAGAGGAACTCAGAGCACCCATCAATAGCATTCATCTCAAAAGGCTCTACACATGAGGGAGATGAAAGAGTATAAAGAGTATCAGATGAGGAGCATCATATTTATTGCACATAGTCAAAGAGATCTTGAAAAATTAAAAAAAAAATTAAAAAAGGAAAAAAAAATACAAAAGAAAAAAGAGAAAAAAAGTGCCTTGGTGAAAACCTAGCAATAGGTGCCTTGGTAGCAAAAAACAAAAAAAAAGAAGAAGAAAAAGACCCAGAAGGTAAAAACTTGGTAAACAAGTGCCTTTTGTTCCCTTAAGTTTGTCTTTCCTAGTCACATATGTCCATATTGCATTTCCAACAGCCCATTTGTACAATCGCCATTGCATTCGTCATTTGTACATAGTCATAATAAAGCCGGTCAGTCACATTGTTGCATTGCCTATCAGCCCTAAGTTTATTGATCGATCACATTTATCACTTGGGGGCAAAAGAGGATTGAAAATTTGGTACCAAATGGATTCAACAAGTGCTACAATCAGTCATGTCAGAGAGAGATTTATCAAAAGTTTCAGAAGAGTGGAAAGTTATTGAACCTTTGATGGACATCATTGGTCAAACCCTAAGTATTCGATCCTACAACATGATCCTTGAGCCTTCATTGACTTTATAAATCAAGATTAAAAATTGACAAAAACACCTTAAAGATCAAAATGCTTGGAAATACTTTTTGAAAATCAAGAAACATTGCAAAACACTAGAAATTTTCTTTTTTTGATAAATATGTAGGAAATTGACTTTTTATCATATCTTTTGAGCTATTCGATGATGTTTTGACTAGATTAGTCATGATAAAGATGGGATATTTTATTGCTTTTGAGTGATTGTTTGGAGGAAAATTCATCAACTTATGAGAGTTCGTCTAACAACATGGTCATCAAAGAACCATCAAGGACTATCTCATAAGAGGATGGATTGACTTTTTCTTGTTTACGCAAACAGGTCCCTTGGCTATTTAGATCTTCTATATCTTAATACCAAAAATCCACTTGCAACATTGAATCTATTGACACCGGTATTCAGACTCCCATAGTTGGTCATCCAACTAGTGAGGGTTGTACTTGGTTCAAAAAGGAGGTTACCAAAAAGCGATAAAAAGTGGTATTCATATCATCATGATGTGGTCAGTGATGATTGTACTCTCTTTTCGGTCCCAAACTACTCAATGATGAAAATTTATCCTCATGGCATTTATTTGCTAAAATTTGGTGACACTTAGGTTGCATCGCATTATCATGTTAGATTAATTGCATTATCATGTTAGATTAAATGCATGTGTTTGGGGTTAATTTTCCAAGGGAAAAAGGGGGTACATCAATAATCTTGGTTAGTCAAAACACTAAAGAAAATGAGGGATTCAATTAAACGTCTTACTCTTGATTAATCAAAATTACAAAGAAAATGAGATTATCTATTGCATTCATGCATAGCATTAATCATTAATCATTATCCATATACCAGAAAAAGAGAAAAACATCCATACATCATTTGAATACATCTAGTTAAGGATAGAATTGTATACATTGAACAATTCAAAAACATAAGGGCATTTCCACATACATTTCCATAAAGCATGGTACATTCATACATTGAGAAAAGAGAAAACAATGTCATAAATCCATACATCATTGCATTCTTTATCTATATATCATAAAATAAGATAACTGCATCGATAACATAAATCAAAGGAAATGCATAACACATCATATAGCTACATAAAAGATAATCTCATAAACAACTCATCAAGGAGAACCAAGGAGTATATCATCATATATCATCAAAAAAAAGTGTTCATCAATGATCCATTAACTCAGTATATCAAGATACAATGTCATACAAAAGAGGTACATCAAATGGTCCGATCAATCAAAAACATGACATGTGATACAAGTACATCAGTCATGGGTGAATCTATCATCAAAGAAATCAAGATCCTGTAGCACCAGATCCATTTGGACCTCTACCATCTTGTGGAGGAGGAGCCTGGGAAGTACTCACTCCACTCTATCTCTTCTCTACAACCGACATAAACTGTTACATCAAAGTTGCAACCTGATCCAAACGCCCAACAACACTAGACATATATGTCCTCAGAGACTAAACCTCTCGTACTACAACACCTATAGTAGGAGCATCTTGTGAACCCTCTCCATGATCTTGTGGCTGCTGATCTTGTATAGGCACCTGCTGTGCTGGAACCTGACCCTGCTGTGTTGCATCATCATCCTACTGAGCCAAGGCTACTCTCTGCAACTGTACCAAAGGATCCAATCCACTAGGAATCTACCTAGCCACATCAACCTAAGCATGTCTCTGCTATCTCTGATGTCTATGGACTCTCTGCTGTCTATCTACTCTCAATTGTCTATCAAGTGCATCATCATGATCCCTAGCATGATCTCTATCCCTCACATGACCATGTCTCACCCATCTTTTGTCAGCAATAATAGGAGGATCTTTGTGCCCTCCTCATCTCCTCCGTCTACCCCCACCACCTCCACCACCACCCCCATCACCCCGACCTAGGATAGGCTCTGTTGGGTCTGTAAACTGAGTAAACTTGTTATGAGCCCACCAATCAGCAAACTCGCAAGATATACCTATATTAGCTACACCAGAAAGCATCTCCCATCTACAATAGGCTATACCCACAATCTGATCTAAGGAAAACTCAAAATCAATAAGAGGACCCCACATCGATCTCTCTGCTTGTACCCAAGTATACAATGTTGTACCCTGTGGCATATCCTGTGTGTGACCATACTGTCTAGAAACTCTGCCAAAGTAGAAGTGCTTAATAGTGGTAGTAGTGTGACCAATCATCCAATGAGGGGAAAACATATATGGCAACTCATCATCATCCTCCTTCCATAACTCACAACCCCTGTATGATCTCAATAAGACCTAATCTAGATCATCAATCTGTCATTGCCAGAAGTCCAGATGACCCAAATGATGCCATATAACCATCCCTATGTATAGAAAAGCATAAGGGTAACCTTGAGGCTGAACCCTGTCAGAAATGGGCCTAGTAATGGGAAGATGCTCCCATATCCACAACTGAAGAACCACTGCACCAGCTAACAATGATGCACTCGTTCAAGAAACTAGCTCATGTAATTCATGATATAACTGGGAAAGGATGCATGAACCCCAATCAAAGCATCGAGGATGAGCAAGAAAATCCTCCAATATCCTACCCCATCTGATGGAAAAACCATGACCTCGCCGGTCGGGAAGGAGTAAACTGTCAATCAATGCACCCAGTACTGCTGGCAAGGTAGGAAAAGAAGCAAATTGAGGTCAAGTGATCATATCACCATCATCAATAGAATTGTCCCTAAACACTTGTTAGCAGATAGTAGAATCATAAACAGAATCATTGTACACTATCTCTCCCCTGTATGGGATCCGTAGTAATCGATACACATCCTCATGCGTGATCGTCATCTCTCCATATGGTAAATGAAATGTGTTGTGGTTGGAGTGCCATTTCTCCGCCACTGCAGTCAGTAAACCATGGTTCAGTTGGAACCATGGTAGATCAAGGAGAAAACTCAAACCACACAGCTCAATAACATGGAACTCGACATCTGTAAGACTCTTGCCCAAATCAATGACCCAAGAAGCTACTGTCTAGATGTATAAGGTAGGGAAGTTTCCCTGTTGGAAAAATAAAGGAATCATATTAGTATATCATATCAAGGAATTATCTCAAGTCAATCAAATTTTTCAAAGTATCAAGAAATCACACCAAGTACCATTTGTTTGTTTCTCTGTGTCCTAAGAACGAAGTAACAGTATCAAATCATATTGGTTTTCACATTGATTGATTTATCCTATCAATATCCTATCCTAATCGGATTGACAAATCACATTCATTGGTAACACTATCTTGATATCCTAATCCATTCATTTTGTTAAAAGCAACAGACCTAATCTAATCATTCAACTCAAGCATTGAAAGTCATCGAATTTTTCATCAGCCATAATCAAGTACAAGTGAAAAAAAAGTACAATTTTTTTTCAAAGGTCTGTAGGCATGATTTTTATCAGCCCAGGTGACATTTCTCCAAAGCGACAGCCAAAAGTTCTCAAGTGACATTATTCTGGTGTTAGGTGATAGTTCTTAGGCTACACGACATTGAATCAAGCTAGGGGACAACAAAAGCTAGCCTAGGCGACAATGAATTTGGTAGGGTTTCCAAAGCGATAACATTAATGAAAAGGAGCAATTTGACCTAGTTGTATGCGGGATTATCCTATTCCTAAGTGAGGTTGAAAGTTTGTCAGGTGGTATTAAACTACATAGAGGCGTGAAAGGAATGCACGGATGCGACAGTTAAAAGGTCTAAGTGACAATAAAAAGTTTCTAAGCGTGATTTCGCAGATTCAAAGCAACGACGAAACAAGAAATTGCAATAAATGCTAATAAATGTGTAATAAATGCAAAATAGAGGTTAGAAATAACTTACTAGAGGTCCATACTTAGGTGGCCTCACATATCTTCGACACCTCTCGAATCGATGCTCTCGAATAGGGACCACCATCTCAAAATTCACCGTAGGATCAGATCAAAATCACCAAAGAGAAAAGTAAAAATGAATAGTAAAAGAAGGTTTTTTAACCTATTTAAGCTATTCTAACCTAATTTTGGAGGTAAAAATTGGCTTAGACCTATATATTTCCATATCAAACTAATAGGGGCATCCTTGAACGCATCATATATCATCAAATTGTCAGAAATGAAAACATATTCAATGAATCAAACATCAACAAAACTTTCAAATCAAGAAATTAATATGTTTTAATTTCTGAGGGGGCATCAGGGTATCAAATTGAAATTGAAATCAAACATCATGAAACCAGTGGGGCATCACAAAATTTTTTGTATCAGCATCAGTATCATATCATATTGTATCAGGGGTAGCAATCAATCAATATCAAAGGCATATCATGGAATTAGCAATCAGGACCTAAAAGCGATCAAGACTCACAAGAATATTTGAATTAATGTTCTTCGCACATCAATTCAAAGAGGGGCATTTGTAGACACACAAAATTGGACAAAGTGCTTTTAAATTACAAAAAATCATTAAATAGCTCAAAATCATCAAAATGCAACAATTCAATTAAAAATGGATCAAATCATTAAAAATGGACATAATTAAATAAAATTGGACAAAATCAATTAAAGCAAAGGAAAAATCAAATAATGATGTTAAATAATTAAATGAAATCTTAAAGGGGGGAAAACACTACATAATTGATTTTAATCAATTAAGTGCATAGTTGTTTAAAGAAAAAATCAAAATGAACCTATTACCCATACATGGCTAAATTTAATTAATTAATTAAATTTAATAATTCCTAATTTCTTTCAACAAAGTTGAACAACCAATGAAAATTGAGGACAAAAAGACACAAATCACTCAAACCTTTAAAGTGTCGAAAGCTTTGAGACCATTTAAAGGATTGTCCCCTCATTGTCCCCCCATTTATGAACAAAGCAAAGTATTTGACTCAACCTAAGGTAAATCATGATTACTTCACTCCACCCCCTACCCTTGGAAAATTACTATAAATATAGAGCATTTTGAGAGAAATGATCATCTTAGAACTTCATTTGCAAAGCATTGTTACTATAGGCAATTGAGAGCATTCTAAGAGCATTTAGAGCAATTATCATTGTAGTTTGTCAATTTGAGCTAGATTAAGCATTGAATGAGTATTGTAGAAGCATAGTAGAAGCATAATTTCTCATTTTAGAAGTGTCACTAGTGAGGATTTGAGCTGAGAGCTTCATTTACCACTTCTTTCTAGAGAACCATGAGATGTTATAGATTATAGTTTCAATTCTAATTAGATTTGCACTGTATTTAGTTTCAATTGTTGCTATTAGATCCTAATTTCATGAAGGTGATATTCATCATCACACATGTATATATGTATGTGTGTGTGTGTGTGTGTGTGTGTATATACACACACACACACACATATATACAGATATATACATATATACACATATATATACATATATACACATATACACACATACATACATACATACATATATATACATATACACACACACAGATATATATATATATATATATATATATATATATACATATATATATATATATATATATACATATATATATACATATATATATATATATATACATATATATATATATATATACATATATATACATATATATATATATATATATACATATATATATATATATATACATATATATATATATATATACATATATATATATATATATATACATATATATATATATATATATATATATATATATATATATATATACATACATACATATATACATATACATGTATACATATACACACGCACACGCACGCACGCACGCACATATTTTGGTAAAAGGCCTAAGCCAAGAATTTTATTAATTATAAAAGATGATTACAAAAGACCCCACTTGGTGTTGGCGCTGGTAGGACAGAGTGGGGTTGAGAAAACCTCTAGCCTTGCCTGGGACTGCCAAGAATTTTATTAATTATAAAAGATGATTACAAAAGATCCCACTCGGTGCTGGCACTGATAGGAAAGAGTGGGGTTGAGAAAACCTCCAGCATTGCCTGGGACCATAGTCTAGAATTTAATCCATAATTATTTTAGAGGGCATTCCATTCTATGTACAATTTTTTTTAAACATACATTCATTTATGTACTGATCCTACTATTTCTGAGTAGATCATATTTTGATTTTACATCGAAAACAAATGGAGCATCCCTTTCTCAGATCCTCTCTTTCATCCAAGATCAGGTAAACTGAAATGATGCTTGTCTATCTATCATGATCGTTGGAGCCTGAATTTCCTGTATCATCTCAGAATTTGGCTTAGATCCTTGTTAGTAAGTTCAATTTTATAAATACCTATACCGAAAAAAGGTTGTGAAAAAGAGAGATGAGTTCCCTTTAACTATTTCCACCCTGCAAACATTCATTAAATCTCTTATCTAGAAATGGTTAGGATTTGAATTATCAGAAAGAAGAGATATAATTTAATAATGGTATTATCCCATATTAGAGAACATTCATTGCATATAAAAGGAGATACAGATCTAAGAAAGGTAAAATCCTCCAAAAAATGCAGAAGAAACTAAGCTACTGAAAAGCTAGAAGCGAAAACCAAAGAGATGGGATAAGCTAACTAAAAGAAGTTTAAAGCTGAAGATGCAATACTTACTGAGAGGCCAAGAGGAGGAAAGGGATAAGGAAAAACCCTTAAATAGAGATCCTCTAAAGTGGCTCAAAATCTTAACATTGTTACTATAACTAACTAGACCTCTCCGACCTGAAATAAAATACAAAAAAACAAAGGGGATAAACTGGGAGATGAAAAGGTAAAGTAATCCAAACCTAGACGCTGAGAATATTCTTACCTTAAAGACCACTTGAAATACTATGAGCAAGAGATTAATCTATACATTTGAGGAGAAACCTACCGTCTTCCATTACCCGAGCCCTTCTAATAAAATTCTTGTCTGAGAGCCTCCTAATAGATGCATATAAGACAAGGAGACTGAAGAACAAAATGAACACAAGGGTTACTTTTTTAGAGGAGCTACATTTGCTTAATCATAGGTTAACCATTAAATAACCTACATAATAGAAAACCATTTATATTAGTGTTGCCTAAAAATTCCCTGTCATTCTTTTTTGGCAGTCAAGACAAGCGGTAAGAGGTCATCAGTTAGCATCATGCAGTTGGTCGCATGATTGCATGGGCCTTCTTGGCCACATGCGATCATGCGACAAATAGTAAGCAATCAGGCGAACAATGTGAGGTGGTGGTTAGTGGCTAACCTCCTATGATTGGTTGCATGATTGCATGGGCCTTCTTGGCCCCATGCGATCATGTGACAAACCGTCAACGGTTTCGATGGTGGCAGTTTGTAGTCATCTGTTAACATCATGCAATAGGTAGTTTATGGGGTCCCATTTGAGATGATCAACGACTGTCATGATTTTGCAAAGGATCTATCAGAGCCTTACGAAATCATGTCAACCATTGATCTTTCCTTCTCTGCAGCACTTCAAAGCTCTAGTGGGTCCAGTGCCACGTATTCTGATATGGAAGTTTCTCATTGGCCAAAGGTAATGACTTGTTCCAATCCGTCGGAGCAGGCCCAGCAGACTTCCCAGCAATGAGATCTAATGGTTGTTGCATGTTCGCAAGGAATATTCCTTTCCTTTGCGATCATGCGACCACCGTTGGATCAGAATCTAAGTTGCAGTGGGACCATGTCAAAACCCACCGAGGTGTATGCTTACAGAGCAGTCAAGAAAAAATAAAAGAATGACAGGTGGCAAGGTGGACCTAGTTTTGTGGTTTCAGTCGCGTAATCACCAGGAAGAGCCGGGGTTAGTTAAAAAGTTAAGTGATTCAGCGACAAAAGGAAAATTGAAACCTGGGGTAAATACCGAGTTAGTTTTGCAGTCAAGTGCCGAGCCCGGGTAAAGAGGAAAGATCTGACGGTCATGTTTTAAAGTAAGATCGATTTTTGAATACTGACCATCGATGGAAATTTATGCGCCACCTCTGACTGTTATATCAATTTTTAAATTCAAATATCTCGTAGTATCAGATTTTTGTAGTTATGGTGAGCTCGAGTTGCAAGAAGGTAGATGGATCATGGCGGCCAGATTTTTGCAGGAATAAATATGAAGTGAACATGCAAACAAAACATATCTGATCTGATGGGATATTTTCATGTATATTTATGGCCAAATTGGATTGAATTAGGGGGGGGATATTTTATTGTAAACCTCAGTAGCCCTAATTGGGATATTTTTGTTTCTTGCTTGCGTGCAGGGTTGTATATATGGTTTTTTTTGGATCTTTTGAGCTCAGAATTCACATTTTTGTCAAAAGAGAAAGTCTTTTCTTGGAGAACTATCTGTAGCATTTTTTCTCTCTGGTTTTTCACATTTTTTGCTCTTTGGTTTTTCACATCTGGTAGTATTCTATGACATGTTTTCCTATCCTTATGCTTTCTTGTTTGGCTTATCTCTTATTGGATTGAAGTTTATGAATATTTTTCAGTGATACTTAGTTTTCCTGATCCCTTTTACTTTTACCCTATATGTGCACTACTGTGTCTGATCTAAGTGAGTTTGTGGGTGTCCTTCAACCCCTATCATTCTGTCTCATTCCTGTGTCCTTTTGCTGAAGAGAATGTCTGCTTGCAGGTCATAATTTGTGTCTAATTTTTAGGCCCTCTAATGAAATACTCATGCAAGCCTATTCAGTAAGTTGTGATCTCCTAGACCTAAGTCTGTCACTGGTTTCATTCCTCTATACTGAGATCCGAACCCTAGTTTCGGTGCATCACCTGGTAGGATAGATTTTCTTTCTGTTATTTCCCTTTCATGCATTCCTCCTAACCCTTTCCCCTCAAAGTTTTACTTTCCTATTAAGAGAAAATCGAGGTGATTATCCAAGAGGAACCAGCCTAGAACCTAGAGGTCTCATCTCGGTTAGCAAAAGGTCCCACAACCTTGAGATGATTCCCATGTTATACTGGATTATCAAGACCAAGAGAGCTTGAGATCAGAGGCACAAATTCAGTGTATAACATTTTCTGGCACACTTGGTGGTATGGCAAAGAAGTTCAGTTGTTGAGGATTGTGTCATCTCTGATATGCAGATTGCATAATACAGACCTTTAGAGGTTTGTTCTATCAAGTATATCTGGTGACTCCATTGGTTTCAAAGATTCAGGCCAACCTTGTCTAAGGTTTATGAGAAGGATCAAGACTAGAAGCTCAAATCCTGTTGAATTTTTAGAATTGCCCTTAAAAAGAAGCTACAAAGGCAGGACAACTCAGAGAGAATCTCTTGCAAGAAGAGTCCAATCTACACCTCCTGATACTTCAGAGAGGAGACCTCTCCTCTTTCATTTTAGAAGAAGAGGCAGATCTCTGACCAAAGATCTAGAAGAAGAAGAAGATCCAAATCTAGCAAATACAGCTCATATAGTTGTTAGCCTTCAGGTTACACCTCCTACAATGGCTAGAAATTTTTCCTTTGCACCTTTCAATCAGGGGAGCCCATTAACTTTTGCAGTGCATCATGATGTGCCCTTGGTGGCATTAAAGAGTATACCTAATTTCATAGGGGAGGGACAGACAACAACCTTTGAACACATAAGAGATGTGACCACCATTTGGAGTATACACAACATTACTCAAGAAGATGTGGCCACCAAATTATTAGCAGCATCTCTGAAAGGTAAGGCTCTAGAGTGGTTTAGAACTTTAACTGTTGGTTCTATTACTTCATGGGATGAATTAGGGGATGCATTAAGAAAGCATTTTGAGGATAAATCAAATAATTTGTCTCTAGTTGAGCAATTAACAACTATAAAGAGAGACCCTCAAGAGAAAATGATAGATTATAATAGTAGATTCCTTAAAACATGGAATAGAATCCCAATCTTTGTAAGGCCATCAACTAACCATGCCTTCCTATATTACTTGCAAAGTCTAAATAACCAAATTTATGTCATGATCCAATCTATGGGTGGTACCACTTTACCCCAAGCTTTTGACACTGCTGTCAAGGCTGAAAATTGTTTGATCCAAGTAGGCATGATATAGAGAAGACCTCCCATGCCTATCTTTCCTAGTCTTCAGCCCATTGCACCTACACAAGTACCCCCATTTACCCCTATTCCCACAATTTTAGCACCTCAAGTTAGTACCAGTGGTCAGGAGCATCCTGTAACAAATTTTCCCAAGAGTTGCAAGAGGTGAAGAGTAGTCAGCAAACTAGTATACAAGAAATGTAAAACTTGCTACAGATTCTAACCAAAGAGGTCACAAACTTGAAGAAACAAAACGAAGGCATCAGGCCACCCTTCCAATCACAAGGCCAAGGTCCTAATCAGCAATACCAAAATCAAGGACAGCCTTATCAAAAAAATAGGCCACCATACCAAGGAGGCTATCAAGGGTAAAGACAAAATTTTAGTCAAAGACCATTCCAACCATATAACCCTGCACCTCTTAATTCTATAAATCTAGTCAGGGATATGGTTCCTAGTCAAAAAAATATGGCCATGGATAATGAATGGTGTTTGTCTTGCAATCAGCCCCACAATCAGGCTACGTGTTCTAATGGATGGATGAACCAAGCACTAATGGTTCAAAATGCTTCACAAGCTCAAACATAAGCTCCTTCTAGTGGGACAGCTCCTCAACAAGAAACACAAGAGAAAGAGACTGCTCTTTTCAATTGGGAGCTACCGGATTTCAATGGAGTCAATGATGAAGCTGCTTTTGTTGCCTACACAAGAGCAAAAAGAAGAGCCCAAGACATGGAGAGAGAAGATTATGGTACTAAGGCCACTACATCTATAGAGCCACTGTAGCAGACTGCCCCTATCACATCCAAGGAGGTCCCTATCAGCATAAGCAAAGAGGGCCAAGTTCCAAAAGAGCCAGAACCCATCATAGCAAAAGCACAACAAAGTGTACACACTATGGCACCTTATAGTATTGTGGATAACATGAAGAAGGTGAATGTCACCATGTCTATGTGGGACTCTTTGTCTATTCCAAGATAACTTGAAATTTTGGAGAAGGCCATGAGAGAGGCAGCAAATCCTCAACCTGCAAAAGAAACTGCAAAACCAGTGTTGGTCAATACTGATCAAGAAAAGGAGACTCCAACTAGCAACTCCAAGGCCAATACCATGCAAAGTAGGAATTTAAAGCCACCTCCCTTTTACGTATCTTTAATTATTGGGAAATCTTTAGTGCATAATTGTATGGTAGATAGTGGAGCTACTAGCACTGTAATGCCCAAGAAAGTGGCTGATCAATTAGGACTTAAATATGAACCGTTCCAAAAGAAGGTTACATAACTTGATGGATCCTCAGTCAGTACTATAGGTGTGGCCAAGGATACCAGTCTAATTCTCCATGCTAGTCCTAATTTTTCCATTCTCCTTGACATATATATCATAGATCTTCCCGCATTGTTTTCCATATGTCTCTCAAGGGAGTTCACAGCCAAGATAGGAGGTTATCTTTCTTCCGACTGGTCTCACATGATCTTTCATACAAGGTATGGTACCAAAGTCACCATTAAATCAAAAGCCTTAGCAATACATCATATAGAGCCATATGTGTCCAACTCCATCAATACTAATTGTCCTATATTTGATGACAATGATTTCCCAACCACTAGTGAAGCAAGCACCAAAGTTGAGAATATCCTTGATATTCTCCTAGATGAAAGAGCCTCAGAGATCCAAGAGTCTTGTTTGGGATTTTGGTTTGGGGAGTTATTTGATTCAAGAAAGTGGAGCTATAGAACCAAGCCTTCTCAAAGAATACACTGATTTGGATAATCGAGATAGTCAGGTCTGGGAGCTATTTTTTGATGGAGCTAGAAGTAGACATGGTTCTGGTGGAGGTGCTATGCTAGTGTCCCCAAAAGGAGAAAGGTATTATACTACCTTTAGATTCAGCTTTTCCTACACCAGCAACATTGCAGAGTATGAAAGTTTGGTTAATGGACTAGAATGGGCTAGGAAAAGAGGGCTTAAAGCGTTAAAAGTATATGGTGACAGTGAACTTGTTGTCAGCCAAGTAAGAGGGATGAGTGCAACCAAAAATGATGTCATGAAAGCATAAAAACATAGAGTTTGGAATGCAATTGAAGATTTCCATGCTTTCAATATCGTTGCTATCCCTAGAAAATTAAATCAAAATGTTGATAGGTTAGCTGCTATTGGATCTCAGTTTGACATCCCCAATAGCATCTCAAAAGAGGTAGATCAACAGCACATCAAGATTATTGTTAGACCTTCAATTCCAGATAATAATATTAGTTGGCAAGTGTTTGACAATGATGAATAAATTCTGTAGTTCTTGTTCGAAGAAGATGTCTTTTGAAGGCACAATCAAAAGAGGTTATCACAGAACTATGGTGATCAAGTGATACAACTTAGATCTAATAAAATGCCTAAAGGCCTTGTCACCTTAGAGACTATCTTCAACAAGGATGATGAATTTAAGAAAAATAAAGCTGGCCTGGTAGTCCAATAGGAACATTGTGTTGAATTAGAGTTGGAGCCAGGTAAGAGCCTACAATTTGGAAAAGTAAACACTAATTCAGAAAAGCAAGCTTACACTAAATTATTCAAAAAATTCAGTGATGTTTTTGCATGGGGATATGAAGACCTCAAGGGTTTTGATCCTACCCTTGCTCAACACACTATTGAATTGGAGCTTAATGCTAAACCAGTGAGGCAAAAGCAAAGGCCTGTTAATCCCAAGCTTGAACCACTTATGCATAAGGAAGTACTCAAACTAATAGAAAGTGGCATCATCTACCCCATCAAACATACTAGTTGGGTTTTCAACCTTGTTCCTGTCAGGAAAAAGAATGGGAAGCTAAGGTTATGTGTTGACTTCAGGGATTTGAACAGAGCCTCATTAAAAGACTGCCATCCACTACCCTCTATGGAACAAATTCTACAATGTGTCTCTGGATCCAAGAGATTCTCATTGTTGGATGGCTATTCAGGATACAATCAAATCTTAGTGAAAGAAGAAGATCAATATAAGACTGCATTTACAACCAAGTGGGGAACCGTGGCATATCAGAAGATGCCCTTTGGTTTGTCAAATGCAGGTGCTACATTTCAAAAGGCAATGGACATGGCCTTTAAGGGCCTCATGTACAAGTTTGTGCTAGTCTACTTGGATGGCATAACTATCTACTCAAAGCATGCAATAGACCACATCAGGCATTTGAGGTAGATTTTTGAAAGATGTAGAGAATTTGGGATATCCCTTAATCCCAAGAAATGTGCGTTTGTAGTTCATGAAGGAAAAATATTGGGATATGTAGTATCCAAAGAAGGAATTACAGTGGATCCTGAGTGAATTGCAGCTATCTTAGAACTACCATTACCACATCACAAGAAAAGTCTCCAATCTTTCATAGGAAAGATTAACTTTGTTAGGAGATTCTTGCCTAACATTGCAGAGTTACTCAAGCCTTTGACAGCCATGTTGAGGAAAGGTTCAGCCTTTAGTTGGACCAAAGAAGGAAAATTTAACTTCCAAGCTATTAAAGAAACCTTAACAGAAGCTCCTGCTCTCCTAAACCCAAATTTCAATAAGGATTTTATCCTTTATGCTTATGGGGGTCATGATGCCATATCTGCAATGTTGACTCAAGAAAATGTTGAAGGATTGGAGCAGCCTATTTCTTTCTTTAGCAAAGGTTTAGAAGAGTATGAACAAAGATACTCTTTTGTAGAAAAGCATGTTCTTGCTATGGTAAAGAGCCTCAAAAAATTCAGACATTTTTTGACTCATAGCAAGGTGCATTTGATGGTTACTCATCCAAGTGTCAAGGAATTTTTGCTTTCTAAGGACCTAAATAAAAAAAGAGCTGGTTGGATCACTAAGGTGATGAAATATGACATAGATATTTAGATTACCAAGCTGGTTAGAGGAAGAGGTCTTTGTGAGCATCTGGCGGAAGATGGAAGTTCAAAGAAATTGGAATACATAGATGCATCCCTGGTGGCACATTCTATAGGAGAGCAAGCTGAGGTAGCTAGCTGGTTGCCTAATGTGATCAATTATTTGAAGATAGGACAATGTCCTGTAGGCCTAGATTCAACGAAAAGGAGGTATTACAGGTTACAATCTGCTCCTTTTGTGCTGATAGATGAAATTCTTTTTAGAAAGGATCACAATGGTGTCCTTCTAAGATGCATAGATTCAGAAAGGGTTGCAGATGTCTTATTTGAGTTTCATGATGGGCTTCTGGTGGCCATTTCTCTCCTAGGACTACAACTTTTAAGATCATGAGGGCTGGATACTATTGGCCATCTATCTTCAAAGATAGTCATGATTATGTTAGAAGATGCGTCAAATGTGCCATTTTTGTAGGGAAAAAAAGATTTACAGCTCTGCCCCTACAGCCAGTCAAAACAGAGTAGCCCTTCATGAAGTGGGGTATAGATTTCATTGGCATGATTAAACCTCCGTCTAGTGCAGGACACAAGTGGATAATCACTGCAACCAATTATTTCACTAGGTGGACAGAAGTAGTTGCTTTAAAAGAAGCTAATGAGAGTGTTGTTTTAAGTTTTTATGATGACATCATTCATAGATTTGGCATTCCAGATTCTATAGTTTCAGACAATGCATTAGCATTTACAGGCCTCAAAGTCTCAGAGTGGGCAGTCAAGAAGGGCATTTATCTAAATACAAGTTTCAACTACTATCCTCAGGGGAATGGTTTGGTAGAATCAATAAATAAGAATCTGATTAGAATAATCAAAAAGACCATGCAAGACAGTCAAAGGGATTGGCATAATAAATTGAAATTTGCCTTATGGCTGGATAGAATTACTCCAAAGAAATTCATTGGTAATTCCCCATACATGTTGGTGTATGGTAGAGAGGCCAAGTTATCTATTTCAACTGAATTACCAGCCTTGGACTTGGTCACTCAGTATGCCTTGTTTGAAGAGAGTGATCCTATGCAAATCAGATATGCCCAGTTGATGGAGCTAGAAGAGATAAGAGATAAATCAATGTAGGATATGGCATTCCATCAGAGTTAAACAAAGAGAAGCTTTGATAAAAGAGCTAGGGTCAGAGACTTCAAGGTTGGAGATGTAGTTCTCAAATGGGATGAGTTCAGGTCAAAACCTGGCAAGCACACAAATTTTGATTCCTTTTGGAGTGGACCATTTGTTATAACAGAGTGCAGAGGATCTAACGCTTTTTAGCTTTCAACCCTTGAAGGAGATGCCTTGCCAACCTCAGTGAATGGTTTCCACTTGAAGCCTTGCTTTGAGGTTAATCCCTCTCTGTAGGTCCTTCTTGTAAATTCTATAAATATGTTTCTTGCTTTCTTTCCCTGCTTTCGTGGTTAGTTCCTGTTTCCCAAGAAGTGCTCGGGCATAGTTGTCTTTTTGGTCCAATTTTGTCCCTCTGTCAAAGTTTTGTGTTCAATAATGACCCCATACCCAATGGATTTTTGTCAAGGCAACTGGTCTAAATGTCTAGCAGGCTGACATCCTGCAGAGGTTGCCAAAATGTTGCCTAAAAATTCCCTGTCATTCTTTTTCGGCAGTCAAGACAACCGGTAAGCGGTCATCAGTTAGCATCACATAGTTGGTTGCATGTAATCATGCGACAAACAGTAAGCAATCAGGTGAACAATACGAGGTGGCGGTCAGTGGCTAACCTCCTATGGTTGGTCACATGATCGCATGGGCCTTCCTGGCCGTATGCGATCATGCGACAAACCATCAACAGTTTCGGTGGTGGTGGTTTGCAATCATCGGTTAACATCATGCGACAGGCATTTTGTGGGGTCCCGTTTGAGATGATCAATGACTGTCGTGATTTCGCAAAGGATCTATCAAAGCCTTGTGAAATTGCAAAAATAGTTGATCTTTCCTTCTCTGCAATGCTTCAAAGCTCTGTTGGGTCCAGTGCCACGTATTCTGATATGGAAGTTTCTCATTGGCCAGAGCTAATGACTTGTTCCAATCCATCAGAGTGGGCCCGGCAGACTTCCCAGCAATGAGATCTAACGGTTGTCGCATGTTCACAAGGAATATTCCTTGCCTTTGCGATCATGCGACCACCGTTGGATCAGAATCTAAGTTGCAGTGGGACCTTGTCAGAGCCCGCCGAGGTGTATGCTTACAGAGTAGTCAAGAATGAATAAAAGAATGATAGGTGGCAAGGTGGACCCAGTTTTGTGGTTTCAGTCGCGTAATTGCTAGGAAGAGCCGGGGTTAGTTAAAAAGTTAAGTGATTCAGCGACAAAAGGAAAATTGAAACCTGGGGTAAATACTGAGTTAGTTTTGCAGTCAAGTGCCGAGCCCGGGTAAAGAGGAAAGATCTGACAGTCATGTTTTAAAGTAAGATCAATTTTTGAATACTGACCGTTGATGGAAATTTATGTGCCACCTCTGACCGTTATATCAATTTTTAAATTCAAATATCTCGTAGTATCAGATTTTTGCAGTTATGGTGAGCCCAAGTTGCAGGAAGGTAGATGGATCATGGTGGCCAGATTTTTGCAGGAATAAATATGAAGTGAACACGCAAACAAAACATATCTGATCTGCTGGGATATTTTCATGTACATTTATGGCCAGATTGGATTGAATTAGGGGGGGATATTTTATTGTAAACCTTGGTAGCCCTAATTGGGATATTTTTGTTTCGTACCTGCGTGCAAGGTTGTATATATGGTCTTTTTTAGAGCTTTTGAGCTTAGAATTCACATTTTTGTAAAAAGAGAAAGTCTTTTCTTAGAGAACTATCTGTAGCATTTTTGCTCTCTGGTTTTTAACATCTTTTAAGTTCTCATTGATAATACAAATGTTGCAAAGTATTCTGTGACATGTTTTCCTGTCCTTATGCTTTCCTGTTTGGCTTATCTCTTATTGGATTGAAGTTTATGAATGTTTTTCAGTGATACTTAGTTTTCCTGATCCCTTTTACTTTCAGCCTATATGTGCACTACTATGTCTGATCTGATCTGAGTGAGTTTGTGGGTGTCCTTCAGCCCCTGTCATTCTATCTCATTCCTGTGTCTTTTTGTTGAAGAGAATGTCTGCTTGTAGTTCATAATTTGTGTGTAATTTTTAGGCCCTCTAATGAAATACTCATGTAAGCCTATTCAGTAAGTTGTGATCTCCTAGACCTAAGTCTGTCACTAGTTTCATTCCTCTATATTGAGATCCAAACCCTAGTTTCGGTGCATCACCTGGTAGGATAGATTTTCTTTCTATTATTTCCCTTTCATGCATTCCTCCTAACCCTTTCCCCTCAAAGTTTTACTTTCCTGTTAAGAGCAAATTAGGGTGATTATCCAAGAGGAACTAGCCTAGAACCTAGAGGTCTCATCTCAGTTAGCAAAAGGTACCACAACCTTGAGATGATTCCCATGTTATACTGGATTATCAAGACCAAGAGAGCTTGAGATCAGACGCACAAATTCAGTGTATAACAATTAGCCAACATTTTGCTTCTATTTTCCTATAATATAAAACCAACATATTTGCTTCAAGATAAGATAACTACATTTGGAACCAGGATTTTAGAAGTACAATTGAAATAATTTATTCCTTATACCCAGTAAGTGATTTATCATGAATTTAGAGCCATAACATACAATTTATTGACTGTACATTTCTGCATTTCTTAGCTACATCTATTTAGATATTATTTCATCATTTATTTATACAAAAGATCATGCAACCTCTGATCCCGCTAAGTGAAAATAATTAAAAATTGTAAACCTTAAAATCTGTCGGAGAACATATGTTTAAATTTATACATAAAATCTTACTTTCATGTGTTCTTGCAAAACCTTAACCTTATCGCTTACTTCATACATATTCACAATAATAGTAGAGATGTCTTTGCTTTCTAAACTGTCTTTAGATTAGTTCAAATAGTAACAAAAAACATAATTAGTGTGAAAGTTTATGCTTGTTGATATGAACGTATAATATTTAAACATAGATTTATCCTGCCAAACAACATTGAAACCTTAACTTCCTCATTTCTTCCTTACTGGGGTATGGAACACCAATTCTTCTTCATTCTCAGAGGGCTTCTCTATTCTTGACTCAAACTTCCTTTTACCTTTAACCGCTTTGAAGCCCTTAGTCAATTTTTTAACTATTATAGGTGGGAAAAGTTGGATGTCAAATAATGTCAGCCATTTTAGAAGAAAATCTACATTTCCCTTGACAATATCTATTCTATTGTCAAATATATTTTTGTCTTTGATGACCAGAATTGGTCTTCGAGCACACTGAATCTTATGGGTCAGGGATCCCATAGGATTCACCATATAATCCTCTGGGAATGGGATCAAAAGGTCACAATTTACACTATTTATAGCTAGTAGAAGCCTACTACAGTGTTTATCCTCAAATAATTGTAGGCATGCAAAAATTACCTCTCCTTTAGGGATTTTGACCATGAGAAGGATAACTACAAAGGTGCCTATAATATCGTTGTTAACCCTGTAGACAAATTCATGATTAAAACTATCCTCACCCATTATTTTTTCAACCATTAATATAGGAGCATCCTGGGTGTAAGAGAAATCTTTCATCACCCACAAATATTTTTGGTTTCTTTTCAATAAGGGCTATCTTGTGTAGAGCTGCTATTTATGGAAACTTGCTATTTTTAGTAAGTTGGTCAGACGATCTCAGAATATTCTGATTTCATAGTTGAAGGTTCATCTTAGTCATATCAACCTTCCTATAAAGTTTCATTGCTAGATCAAGTCTAGTTTTGAAGATATTGAAACTTTTCAGTTTTGGAAACAGGGTACAAAAACTTTGAACTCAATTTTGAAGACTTTAGAGGCCCTGGATGAGGTCAAATTTTTGGTTGAATGTTCACTTGATTTAGGCATTGTAGAGCTCATTGTGCCCTTTCCGAAATGGGATTATAATAGTCAATCGGGTCAACAAGTGATGACTTATGGTCTCTAGAAGTTGGGTCACCTGAAATGGTAGAAAATGATTTTCCTTCAAAAATTTTATTTGAGTTTCAAAAGTTATTTTGAGCTGACTTTGATGTAATAAAATGAAAAATAAAATAATTCTAAGTTTGGTCGGCCTCGTTGGCTAAAAATTCTGGAACCTTCCCAAGCGGTGGAAAGTTGCCTATATAAGGAAGGCTATAGTGTTGTCTTAGGCAGTTCGGGACAGTTCTAGGTAGTAGATCTGGGTATTGATTCGAGGCTTTGTCCTATAGAATATTGTAAGGGAATGCCCATGTGGCTTTGCATATTTTAATTCTGAAAGTTTGTAATTCCACATTTGTGGAGATAATAAGAAGCCAATTTTCTCTTCTTGCATATTGTTGTTATTTCTCTATTTATGTTATGTGTTTGTGGTATTAAGGGGAGCACCCTTCATCAAGTGGTATCAGAGCAGGAGTTCCTGAGTGTGTAAACAGATCACCGATTGTGAGGCAGTTTGCACCAGGACCGTGGGTTAGGGTTTTTGTGTAAACAAATCACCAACTATGAGGCAGTTTGTGCCAGGACTGTGGTTAGGGTTTCAACACACATTGTGAAAATACCTCCATGAAGGGAATGTGGTAGAAGAGCTAGTGTTGTAACACTTGAGGTTAGAGTGATCCAGAGATAAGTGTGAGCATTGCAAGAAGAGATTCACAGAGGAATAAATCTTAATGTAAGAGATGAAAGTGAGGATGAAGCCGAAGAAGAAGATCAAGAAGGAGAAGTTGAAGTTGTAAACCAGGAGGAAGAAAGACTTTTTCAGGCCATTTCCAAGATCAGAAAAAGACCTAAGATTAAGGTTCTTGCATTTTGAAGAAATCTTAACCCAGAGGAGTTGATCGACTGGATCAATGAATGTGAAGAATATTTTGAGTATGAAGATATTGAGGATCCTGATAGGGTCAAATTCATGAAGGCCAGATTGAGAGGTCATGTGAAGATCTGGTGGCAAGAGATTCAATTGGAGTGAAATAGAAGAGGGAAAGATAAAATCACAAGGTGGGATCATATGGTGGATAAATTGAAGCGACAGTTCATCCCTGTTGACTATGAGCTTGACCTACTAAAGAAAATGCAAAGTTTGAAGCAAGCGGGATGATCTGTTGAGGAGTCTACAGAGGAGTTCTATCAAATCCTCATCAGAACAGGCCATGCAAAAGATGATAAGGAGAAAGTTGCCCGTTACCTTAATGGGTTGAGGCCAAGAATTCAGGAGGAGCTGAATCTGGTTCCAATGAACAGTATTGAAGAGGCATACTAGTTTGCCCTAAAATTAGAGGAAAAGCTGAACAAAAAGTTTGAGAGTAGACAAAATGGAAGAGGTCGATGTGGATAATCATATGGAGGCTGAAATAAAGATCTAAAAAAGAAGGATGAGGCCAGTAGCAGTCAAAATCAAAGAGGAAACAACTCCAATCATTTCCAAGATCAAAACAATAGAGATCAGAGAGGAAGAGAAAGAGGACAAGGTTCAGGAAGAGGAGATTTCTGTGGAACATCTTTTCACTGTGGAGAAGAAGGTCACAGGGCTTTTGAATGTCCTCAATGCCAAGGAAGGACAGATAGGAGGAATGAAGGCCAGGCTACAGTGGCACATGTAGATGAAGATGTTAGATCCTCAAATTTTGAAGATGCTAAAAGAGGAGAAACATTGATTAACAGAAGATTCCTACTGAGTGGTGAGAATGAACCTGAACAAAGGAGGAACCTATTTCACACTAGATGCAAGTGTGAGGGTAAATCTTGTGATGTGATTATTGATAGTAGAAGCATTGACAATTTGGTGTCAGAAGAGATGGTGACAAAGTTGAAGCTCAAGAGACAGAAACACCCACATCCATATCGGATTGCCTGGGTGCAGGATGACCACAAGGTCATGGTTAGTGAACAATGCCTAGTAAAGTTCAAGATTGGCAGGAACCATGATGAGGTACTATGTGATATCATACCTATGGATGCATGTCACATGTTGTTGGGTAGGCCGTGGTAGTTTGACAGATGTGTTGTACATGATGGTCATGCGAATACCTATTCCTTGACAAAGGATGCAGTGTGACATAAGATAAAGCCATTGAAGGAGACTGAAGAAAAGGTATGTGATAATGCAAGAATAACTTTTGTTGATGGAAGAAAATTTCTAGATGGTATGAGGCATGAGCATGTGTGTTTTGCTTTAATTCCAAAAGCTAGTAAAGAGGAAATGGAGGATGTACCTGTAGAGGTTGCAGATTTGTTGAATGAGTTTTAGGATATTGTATCTGATAATGTACTTGATGGATTACCACCGGTAAGGAAGATCAGTCATCAGATGGATTTGATTCTAGGAGCCAATTTTCCAAACAAGGTAGCACACAGAATGACACCAACAGAAAGTGAAGAGTTGAACAAACAAGTACATGAGTTATTACAGAAGGGGTTGATACGAGAGAGTCTGAGTCCCTGTGTTGTACCAGAGGTATTAGCACCAAAGAAGAATGGAGAATGGAGGATGTGTACAGATTCTAGAGCAATAAACAAGATCACAATCAAGTACTAGTTTCCATTGCCATAAATGGATGATATTATGGACTGTTTGAGTGGGACTGTGTATTTCTCAAAGATAGATCTGAAGAGTGGATATCACCAGATTCAGATCAGAGAAGGAGATGAATGAAAGACTACCTTCAAGACAAAAGAAGGATTGTATGAGTGGTTAGTCATTCCTTTTGGGCTAACCAATGCACCAAGCACTTTCATGCGGCTCATGAATGAGGTTCTAAAAGAATTTTTGGGTAAGTTTGTCATTGTTTACTTAGATGATATTTTGATCTTTAGCAAGACATTGGGGGGAACATATGATGCATATTTGTATGGTGTTTGAGAAGTTGAGAGATGAGAAATTGTTGATTAATTTAAAGAAGTGTAGTTTTGTGAAGAAGGAATTAGTGTATTTGGGATTTGTAGTTTCAGTAGAAGGTCTGAAAATGGATCCAGAGAAAGTACAGGCTATCCTTGAATGGCCTACTCCAAGGAGTGCTACTGAGGTAAGATCTTTTCATGGTTTGGCTAGCTTTTATAGAAAATTTATCAAAAATTTTAGCAGTATTTGTGGACCCTTGCCTGAAACAATGAGAGGGGATAGAAAGGAGTTCAAGTGGACTAATGGGGCATATAAGAGTTTTAAACTGTTGAAATAGAAAGTTATAGAACAACCTATTTTAGCACTTCCAAATTTTAATAAGGTGTTTCAAGTAGACTGTGATGCTAGTGGTACTGCAATAGGAGTTGTTATGAGCCAAGAAGGTAAACCTATTGCTTATTTCGGTGAGAAGTTGAATGATGCCAAGAGAAAATATTTTATTTATGATCAGGAGTTTTATGCTATAGTTCAAGCATTGAAGAAGTGGAGACACTATCTGTTTCCTAAGGAGTTTGTTTTGTATACTGATGATCAAGCTTTGCAATATTTGAATAGTCAAGGAAAGTTGAATTAGAGGCATTTGAAATGGGTTGAGTTTTTGTAGAGTTATACATTTGTTTTGCAACAAAGAAGTGGAAAGTCTAATAGGGTTGTAGATGTGCTTAGCAGAAGGCAACTATTGTTGACAAAGATGTAGATTGAGGTGGTTGGGATCAAGGAACTCAAGAATTTGTATCCAGAGGAACTTGCTTTTGGTGAAGCTTGGAAAGCTTGTAAAGAACCTATTACTCTAGATAGAATGAAGTGGTTGGATTTTATCATTCAAGATGATATGCTATTCAAGGGGAGTCAGTTGTGCATTCCATGAAGTTCTATGAGAGAGAATATCATCAAAGAGAAGCATAGCGGAGGATTGACTGAACATTTTGGTCATGATAAAACCCTTGCTTTGGTTAGTGAGAATTATTATTGGCTGTAGTTGTAGTAAGATGTGAAGAAGTTTGTACAGAGTTGCAAAGTATGTCAGATGGCGAAAGGAGTGAAGCAGAATACAGGGTTGTATCAGCCATTACCTATACCAGAGAAGCATTGGGAGGATATCAGTATGGACTTTGTTCTTGGTTTACCGAGGACTCAGCAGGGACATGATTCAATTTTTGTGGTGGTTGACAGATTTTCAAAGATGACACATTTTATTCCCTGCAAGAAGACTAATGATGTTGTTCATGTAGTAGAATTTTTTTTCAGAGAAGTAGTGAGACTACATGGTTTGCCAAAGACCATAGTTTTAGATCGAGACACTAAGTTTGTTGGATATTTCTAGTGTACATTGTGGAAGAAGTTGAAAACAGATTTGAAGTTCAGTTCATCACATCATCCACAGACTGATGGACAAACAGAGGTGGTGAATAGGAGTTTGGGGAATTTGTTGAGATGTTTGGTTGGAGATAAGCCAATAGGATGGGATTTGATTTTACCACAGGTAGAATTTGCATATAACAATTCTATCAATAGGAGCACTGGTAAATCACCATTCCAGATTGTATATGGAAGTAGTCCTAGAAAAGCATCTAAGTTGAGGAAGATAGATAAAGGAGAAATAAGTAGTGCTGAAGCTGAGGATTTTGCAGAACATTTAAAGAACATCCATGAGGAGGTGAGGAAGCACATTACCAAGATGGATGCACAGTATAAGGCTAAGGTAGATGAGAAAAGGAGGCATAAGCAATTTCAGGTTGGAGATGAAGTCATGGTTCATTTGCAGAAGGAGTGATTTCCAGTTGGTACATACAACAAGCTGAAAATAAAGAAGTTTGGGCCATGTAAGATACTGAAGAAGCATGATTCAGGAAATGCATATGAGGTAGAATTGCCTACTGAGTTGAATATTTCACCAGTGTTTAACATTCCATATTTGATAGAGTATCATGGAGAAGGTGTTGAAGATGAGATCACAGTAGCATAGTGGAGTATTCCAGCAACTAGTTCAGATACTAAGGAGATTGAAGATATACTAGACAGTCGTGTTGGCAAAAGCACAAGGAACAAGACATATGAAGAATATCTGGTCAAGTGGAAAGGATGACCTGTTGAAGATTCATCATGGCTGACAAAGCAGGAGGTTAACCGTCTTGGTTTCCCTCTTCACACCTGAGTCATGACAGGGTCACTTCTCAAATTACCCTGAGTGTCTGATGTAGGAGCATCTTGGGTGTAAGAGCAATCTTGCATCACCCAAAAATATTTTTGGTTTCTTTTCAATAAGGGCTATCTTGTGTAGAGCTACTATTTATGGAAACTTGCTATTTTTAGTAAGTTGGTCATACGATCTCAGAATGTTTTGATTTCATAGTTGGAGGTTCATCTTAGTCATATTAGCCTACCTGTAAAGTTTCATTGCTAGATCAAGTCTAGTTTTGAAGATATTGAAACTTTTCAGTTTTGGAAACAGAGTACAAAAACTTTGAACTCAATTTTGGAGGCTTTAGAGGCCTCGGATGAGGTCAAATTTTCAGTTGAATGAAGCTTACTTGATTCAAGCGTTGTAGAGCTCCTCGTGCCCTTTCCAAAATGGGGTTATAATAGTCAATCAAGTCAACGAGTGATGACTTATGGTCTCCGGAAGTTGGGTCACCTAAAATGGCAAAAAATGATTTTCCTTCAAAATTTCTGTTTGAGTTTCAAAAGTTATTTTGAGCCGACTTTGATGTAATAAAATGAAAAATAAAATAATTCTAAGTTTGGTCGGCCTTGTTGGCTAAAATTTCTGGAACCTTCCCAAGCGGTGGAAAATTGCCTATATAAGGAAGGCTATAGTGTTGTCTTAGGCAGTTTGGGACAGTTCTGGGAAGTAGATCTGGGTATTGATTCGAGGCTTTTTCCTACAAAATATTGTAAGGGAATGCCCATGTGGCTTTGCATATTGTAATTCTGAAAGTTTGTAATTCCACATTTGTGGAGATAATAAGAAGCCAATTTTCTGTTATTGCATATTGTTGTTATTTCTCTGTTTCTGTTATGTGTTTGTGGTATTAAGGGGAGCACCCTTCATCAATTGCCCTCCAACCCAAGTCATCCATTTGCAGAATTTTATCCCATCTCTCTGATTTGATCATTCCCCTAAAAACAGTTAGTCTATTTTCTGCGAGGGAAATGAGCTTAATGTTAGACTCCATTGCAATTCGCAAATGAGTTTTCCAAGGGAAAGTGACTATTTATTACCATCTAATGATTAAAGGATAGGTAAAAGCATGCCATATTGACAGTGCCACATTACGAACTTGGACATATTGTAATTAAAGCATTGGTTGTACCTGTCAGGGTAAGCTTTATTAGAATGAGGCTAAGATTTTGTAATATCTATTTAACTATATATGGATTTGAAATTAATTCTAAAGTTCCTTATTTTATTGAAAAGGAGATTTGGTAGATTTGGTAGATTTTCTATAAAAAATGCATTGAGCGAAATTTATAGAATACACATAAAATTAAATCTTTTTCTGAATTAATCTAAGAATTACAAAGTTGTTCTTTAAGGGTTTGAAATATCTTGAGGACATTTCTGAAGAGCATGAGGACACCGAAGAGCCTTTTCCTTCTCGAGCCAGCTTTAGCCCAATGCCATCTTCCATAATGAAGCCGTTCATCCAATTCCTCTCAGAAGGAGATCACAAATAGGTTAAAAATAGTAAGAAGCCTAGGTTCCTTCTAATTGAAGGGGTCTCTGCTAGATATCTATCCTAGTCCTCAATTTCAAGTATAGGAAAGGTGGAAACAAATTTATGGTTGACGACCCTACTATTGTAGTCCTTAGGCTTGGGAATAGATAAATCAATACGAATACTATTTAATACTTTGTCCAAATCTACCAAATATTTCTTTTTAAAAATTATTCTACAAAGGCTTCCAATAACCTTTATGTCTAGATCCACTTGTAGGGATGAAGCAATGAACATTGCTGGAATATCAGAGTTAACGTGATAACTATTGGTATTCTCCCTAAACTCATTGCCTAAGATAACAGATACTGCTCTTACCACAATGTTAAATTTGATCATTATTATCTTCTTAATTCTTCTAGAGGAAATTTCTCCATCAAAGGCAACCTGTTTGTGAAGGCATCTTAACTTGACTGAAGTTGCCATTCCTTGAGGAGATATTTAATGGTTATAGGATAAGTTTAACTTGATCTCGTATATAGGTTATAAAGGTTTCTAAAAAATGCTTAAAGAAAGGGAATACGAAATGTCAGCGGTCTCTGTAAAAACCAACCTGGCAACTACTCATTTTTTATTCCACTATACTAAATATCCTCCAAGAATAAAGACTATTAAATATAAATATGAGTTTACATACGAGTTTACATTTAGTTTTATGAGTTTTAGATCCCCCTAGTTACTATATGAGTTTACATTTATATAAATAGGAGGAAATGAGACATTTTTATGATAATGTTCAAAATGATAATATACATAAGTTCCTTTTTGTATATTTCTTTCTGTATGCGTAAAATGCAAATGTATATTTGAATATCAAAGTATGCGTTTATCAAAATTAAAGCTAAGACACTTAATTCTAGATAAAATTATATAGATATCGACTTGCTATCCATTTACATATATGTGAATGTCCATTATCTTCAAGTTTACACTAGAAACAAAAAAAACCCCTACATCTGTAAAATATCTATATTACCCAGGTCCAAGACTATATTACCCATACTTGTATACTAGAATCAAAACTTTATAGTACTTTTTTATCGGAAGATTAATCCCTATTCTTATATTCTTGCACTACTTATTCATTTTGTATAGTTACCGTCAGTCTTTCCTGATCACATCGAAGCTCCAAGCTTCCCCATTTTTGTGTAGAATGATGATTTCCTCTTCATCAGTCTGATTATTTCTAGAGCATCTCCTTACTAAAGGGGCTACAATCCTTATCTTGTTGATCTCTTCTTCATCCAAATCTGTTGTAATGTTGAACCCTTCCTCTCTCCAATAATTCAGGATCCAGTCTAGTTCCACCTTCTCCTTCAGCACTGAGGTTATCAAAAAGTTTAGATTTCACCTCATTTCTAGTCAGTGTTTGTCAAATTTCCCCTCATCTTTGAAAAATATCATAGGGAACCATTGGAAATCTAGAATGTTTGGTAGGTCTGCCAATGTTGTTTTCATGTAGAGTTTTGGGAAAGGGATTATCAGATGCTTGACAATGTCCATCACCACCTTTATATATCTATGTGTGTGTGTGTGTGTGTGTGTGTGTGTGTGTGCATACATATATATACATACATATACATATGTGTGTGTGTGCACGCACGTGCACATGGGGGAAGGGGGTTTTGAAGTTTGAATGTAAACTTAAAAACTAAAATTAAAATTTTGGATGGGGCTGAGCCACCAACCCTAACCCCTATACCCTCCCTATAGAGAAGGATGGTACTATTTTTTGGTAGTACCTTTGTCGATGGTGGTACTATCGGCCTGCCAATGGAACCTTGCTCCCAAAATTAAACAAAACCATCAATGCAATATTCTTATTAAGATTTTTGTTCATAAAAACTTTGAAAAAAGGATGTAGTTTTAATTTAATAATTTCTTTTATCAAATTTGTATGTGTGTGTGTGTATATATATATATATATAATGGCATGCATTATAATAATATTTTATTTTACATTGTTAATATATGGAAATTGTCACCTATAAGTTTTGGGTGTGTCCAATAGGGGCACCTAAATTATTTTATTAGAAATTCCTTCACATGGACTTAGGCAAAATTGTAATTTTTTTGAAGTCCATGTTTTGCCCATGTATGCTCAAAATTGGCTATTTTTTTCAATGGGGCATAACTTTCACCCAAGATATCATAATTATGACTTCTTATACTTGTTAGAAATATAATTGTGAGCACCAAATAATGATAATAGTTCAAATGGCTCTATGATTTTAGCATTTTGTCATATTTTTTAATCCTAGAATCCATATGTTCTCCTTGTACATAGTTTTGGTCATTTATGGAATCAATTTTTTATATTTGACATAGGTTTTGGAGAGAATGTTCAATGTACTTTGTTTTGGTGCTATTATTGGATTAGTTTGATGGGTACATGAAGAAGTGTGTACTTGTTTATTCACTTGGTGATTCCTAAGATTTGGAGTGTGAGAGTGAGCATATCCAAAGGAGTTAAGGGATGATACCTTGAGGGAGTACATGTTTTTATGAGATATATTTATAATGATACAATTGATTATCAAATTTGGTGCTTCCTGATATAGGCTTATATGTGTTTTCAGATTTTGGACTTTTTTGGTGATAGGTACACAAGTTTTCATCACTTTGAGGACATGGTTGGATTTGGTTTGGGACTACGAGTCTCATGTGGGTGATATTTGAGTGTAGGTGCAATGATGGTGATGATTATGGTATCGTGGGCATGCAGGTACATGTTTGGCATTGTTATGACATAACCATATTTGTGACGATTCATTGTAATTTGGTTTAATATTAGGAAGTTGTTTCTTTTTATCTCCTTGGTTCTTATTTTTGGTTCTGTGACTATGGTAAATTATTATGAACATGTTTGAAAAATTAGATTGGATGTTCATTTGGTCATTGAGTCATTTGGTCTATATAATTAATCTCTTTGATATCTCGGTTTACCATTTACTATTGTGATGATGAGTTCTCATGTTTCAATGATTGGATCTACAAGTTATGCGATTCGTAGGTGTGTACAACCTATTTGATTACAATGGGATGACTTAGATGTGAATAATCTATATCCACCAAATTTGATTCATTATTGTTGCAAAATTCATTAGTTAGCCTTGTCTATGGTCATTAGTCCATTGGTATGTTTGTTTTGAAATGAGAGGATGAATTTTTTTATGGTACTTGGGTGGTCCCACAATACTGGGTAACACTTTTTTGCCTACTTTGACAATGAAATGTACATTCCGAAAAAAAACACATCTAGACGCATATTGTTGCTAAGCCATTAAAAATTTGAAGATGAAGTAAATTAGAGTCTTTTAAGATCTTTTGTGTAGATTCTAAATATATATTTTTAAATTTTTTTGGAATTGATTTGAATCTTTTTTTTTTATCTCCCTCAAAAACTAGTACGTTGTTGTAAACAACATTTCTAAAGAGTGACACTCACTTCGTAGAGCATAGCTTTTTTAGTAAAATATATATTAATGTGATTATTTCAAATTTATTTTTGTAACATCCATATATAATGTTTTCAATTGGTTTCATAAATTTATCCTTAGTATTTCATATTTTATTAATGTTTGAAGTTGACTTAACCGTAATTCTAATATATGTTCATTTCGTAACTTGTAACTTGTGTATTTATGGATAATTTCACTTTTTGTTTATAGAAAGAGGACTTCAATACCTAGTGCATGGATATTTTTTAGAAATTTTTTCTCTTTTTTAGTATTTTTCCATAAACATCGAACATAGAGGTTGACATATGGTGTTCAATATCTACGTTTAGTAAAACTAAAAATACAAACTCATAATAAACTTAATATATATATTAAAATTATAATCATTGGAAATATTTTTTTGAGTAGTACCATACTGCATAGATAGGTTTTTGAAATGAATTCATTTGATCTACCTAAAGCTAAAGTCAAAGTTATTTTCTTTTAACATTTAATAGGTGCAAATGACGCTTCATTGCAGGTATGGCTATAGAGTAGAGTGGCTATATCAAAGAATTTTTTATCTAGGAGGCTTTGATCTAACTATTTTTAATTAATTCCTTCAAATGAGACCTCTCAAGGCTTAAACATTATATGATAAACATTTGTAATGCCCCTCAATTGATCCAAAATTTTAAAAATTAGGTATTATATTGGTTGACGGTTCGATGGTAAAGCTTAGTTATGGTTTTGTAGGATGTGGGTTATAAGTGTTCTCTTCCATGCCCGATTAAGTTGCAAATTTATATAATTAAAATATATTTTAAACAATACAAACAATTTCAAATAAAAAACCTAATTTTAACTAAACATAAAAATAAAAACCCAAAAAACATAAATAAATTATTAAAAATGAAGAAATATACAAGATTCATACCTGGTAGTTAAATTAAGAAATAATATGTGTTTGAAGGATCACATATATGATTTTCTCTTGATATCAAATACCAAAATGCAAAATTCATGGACTAAAATGACCCACGCCCTTTTATGCTCAAGTATATATAATACCCACAAGGATTGAATACTTGATCCATAAGGAATATCTAGTATGGATCCAATATCTGATCCTAATATTAAAATATGAATTTCATTATATGCAATTAATTATATATGTTTTTTATTAAGGTAAATACATATTTTGAATGGACCTTGAAACCATTTACAAAAGATTATATAAGATTTTCAATAAAGTTCATACAACCATATAATGCCTGCTAAAAGACAAAAAGCAGGATCCAAACCCTTACAACATCATAATTTAAGTAAACTAAAACAAAAGACCAAAAAGACAATCTACAACAGATCTACCAGCAATCTTCTAGAAGATATTATATATGTTATGTATACAATATATATGTATATTCTTATATATAGTATTATATATAAATATTATATATTTATATATTATTATATATATTGATATATGATTAAATTGATCTTATATATAATATTGAAATTAATTTTTTTTATTATTAATACAAACATATTGAATATTGGATAGATATCCAATATCTGATATGTGTCTGATATTTGATATGGTTAGTCATTTTCCATGGCCAAGCGTACTGACACCCAAGCCTACTAAAATGCCAACCCATTTTTTTGAATTGTTGGGTATATAAAAAATACATTTCTTTTTCATATCACCATGTTTTAGCCCCTCATGATATTGCACATACCCTTACCCTAGGATATTTCCTTTGAAGGTGTCGATACTTAGGAAAAATCCAACATCGACAAGGTAGAGTCTCATAATCAAAATGTTGAACCTAAGATGAAGATCTTAGAAAAACATTAAAAGAGTATGGAAAGGGTTTATTCAGATCAATCTCCACACAAATACAAAAAAACATAATTACCTTTTTATCTAGGGTTTGTTGAGATATTGCATCCATCTTGCCAAGCCAAGAAGAAATCCTTTACAAAATATCATCTCTCCAAAACTCTAGCAGAAGCTATTGGAGATGAAGCCAGAGAAAAACCCTCAAGGGAAGTTCTTTAGTCGAATTAAAATCCACATGCCAAGGCTTGATGAATTAAAAACCATGATTGTAAAAGTGGGGCTCTCCCTCGAAAATCTAAGTCCTATCAGCCATGCTGGAAAAAACAACCACGAAATAATTATTTGTACCTAGCATAATACCCATATCACCCTCAACCTACCAAGAACAATGGATCCACAATTCTAGTGCTAAGAGATAAATATAGATCCCAAGAAATTTACAAATTACAACATGGTTGCGCAAATAAGAGACATATTCCATAACCAATTCCAAAGAAAGGACCAAAACTGGATGATCATGGCTCATCGATAGAAAACCATTAAATTTATTAAGTTTGGTTCCCTCACCCACATAAAATGAGTTTGAAGACCTTGCATGCACACCCAAAGAACAATCACCTTGCACCATAGTTCCAACAACCACAAAAATTTAAGAAGCACAATGCCCCTTCATCCTAATCAATGACTGGCCCATAAACACCAATGAAAAAGTGCACCTACTCCCAACCGCAATGATTCAACAACCATAAACCCACGATCTAAGAAGAAACTCCATAACAACCAAAATTTTAAATTTCCAAACTGAAGTAGGCCATCTCGCAAGCCCATTAAATCCCCAAACCCTAATTACATGGATTAAAAAATAGAGAAACAAGTTAGGGCACAAAAGCCCTAGCTTGAGCGGAGACCAATGACAAAGAGCAACCACATCCCAAATTTTGTATCCAAAATTTAGAGTATTAATCCCACAAACTTAAATAATATTTTAGTACAAATTAGTTGTAAACTAATAATGAATAAAATAAAATAGAATAATAAAATAACATACAAGATATAGATTTACATGGTAGAACCTTGATAATATGCCAAGGAAACATCCATAGAAAAGTATCGATATTCTTATTGCTCAAAGAAAAGGAGTACAATATTTAGACAACTCCTATTACAATTAATATTGCTTCAAGAAGAAAAATATTTAAAATAACAACTACCATCAGAATTAGAAAAACTAGATTTTTCCTTTAAAAACATTATAAATTATCTCTCAACAAAAAAAAGCATAAGATAATTTTTTTAAATCATTGTCATTATACAATAGAATTCATAAATTAATAATTGAATCTTTGATGTATTCTTTTACAACATATAATATAAATCAACATGACATGGAGATTTTAATCAAACAAACTCTTGCAAATATTGATGTAACCTTTTCACATTCCTCTTTGAATTTATAAATATATATATTAATTCTTGAATACAACTAATCAAAGAATTTATCTACTCCCAGTTATAGTAAATCTTGAAGACATCCACAACATTTATGAATCTTGAATGGACTCATGAAAATGGGGAGAGGAGTGGATATACTCCTTCAAGTTAAAGATTTCATACCTTTACAAATGAGAAAACTCGAGCCTCAAACACCATTATAATATCTACTCAAAGAAACCATATTATTTTGCTCAAAACACCATCATATTTCCAATCTTCCTTTACAATTTCACATCATCTCCACTTCACCTTATGTGCATGAATTTTTTTGTAGATATATGTTACATAGGGCAAGATTTCCATCATAAGGAAATGGAAAAGAAATCACGAAGGATGCCCAACTCCTCTCTCAACCTTCTACATTGGCTATTGCCAATAATTTAAGTTAAAGAGCTATAGTAGTACATTGTCCATCTAAGAACACATGCAAATGAAAAATATTAGATTATTATAAGAAACCACTTATACAATCAATAAATTATTTTAGAATAAATTAAATCATCAAATTTTAAATAAAAGAGAAAATTCTACCTTCAAATAACTTCTAAAATATAAAATAATCCTTTTATCCTTCCATTCCTATATTTATCCATTATATCTTTAATCTATCAATCAACTAAAGTCAATCCTTAAAAAAAATAAAAATTGGAATTCCTTCACAATATATAAGAAAAACGTTCCTTCTTTCTCATCAAGAAGATTTATTAAAGAATACAAAAAAATTCACTCCCTCTCATCAAGAAGATTAATTAAAGAATACAAGAAAAATCTTTCTCTTCCTAAGAGAAAGCAAATATTGCACTTCTTGTTGAATTTTTTTAATTTTTCTTCCTATAGAATATAGGAAGGGTCAAAACTTCAATAAAACATAAAATATATGCTCAAACAAGTCCCGAACCTACATAATTTAGGTTCATATTATATGTTCTTAAATATTAAAAATAATAAAGAAAAGTCTACTCTTTACACCACTTAATACCACAACTAAATTTAACACATTTTCCAATATGAAGACCTTAGTCTCCTCATCAACCTAGGTCTATGTGTCACACAAAAGTCACAAAATTCCTTAGTCTCCTCATCAACCTAGGTCTATGTGTCACGCGAAAGTCACAATTTTTTCTTTTTCAAAGAACTTTCAAATACTTCCACTAGCCTTGATACTACACATGTATTTGAAAATTTTGTTAATACAAAATCAACAAAATTTAACACCAATAATGTAAATAATCTATAGTATGTTCTTACACATTTCACTAAAACAAAATATTTCATACAATATCTTTTATTGATAATAAATTGAAGCTAATATCTTCTTTGTCATGTATAATATTAAAAATTCACATCCAATAGCATACTAATAAGTTATAATCATAATAAAGCTTCATGATAAAGAATATCCTAATAGTAAAGTCAGTAGGAATGAATAAGCCTTACATAAAATGAGTTACCAATAGCAAGAACAAGAAATGCATCTCTAATTCTATAGAGCCCATAGTGAACACAATTTGCATCAACACTATTCTCAAGTAAAAGTTTGTTGAAATGAATGATCTACACAATTCATTTATGAAAAACTCATCAAAACATTTCACCTTAGTCTTACAAAAGTTGTATATCTATAATGGGATTTAGATTGACACTTGTCTCACTTGTCCTTTTATCCTTTCTCTTTTTATCCTTAAAAAATATATAAATACAAAACTCTTTCTTCACATCTCTTAAAAAGTAATGATAGCATCACCTCATCCATTTGAAATTTGGTGCTAGTTCTCCCAATACCATAACAATGTGGTGCCATGAATCTGGCAAAGTAAACAATAAATTCATGCATTGATCACCCAACTCTATCTTCACTCCAACATATTGCAAGTGGGTCATGATCATATTGAAAGTATTTAGATGTTTGGCCATAGAATCATCATCCTCCATCTTAAGGGTGTATCTTATTTCTTCTTCTTTTTTAGTAGGGATTTATCTTGATAAATCTCACCTAGCTTCTTCCAAAGATTCATTATAATAGTCGAGCTTCATTCACATTCAACAATATTAAATATCGAAAAGTTGTCTGATGAGACCCTTAGCTATTTGGTCTAATATGTCCTAGTTTTCTTATTTTATTGTGGTAAGTATGCATCCAAATATTGCTGCCCATAGATCTCTATCTATAAGCACATCCTCTATGAGATTTGAAAACCAAAATTTGGGCATACAAACTTCTACATCTTTATCCTTGATGTGATTGATCAAACAACTTGCACTAGTCAAAACAAACGATGGGTCTTATGGCTCAAATTCTAGTGGCTTGGTCTAGTTTTCTTAGGTTCGTGATTGTTACCTTTTGGGGATTTTCTTAATCTATTTCTTATGTTATTGTAAATGGTCACTAGTTAAGGTCACATCTATTTCATTATTGACAAAGAAAACACTAGAGCTAAAACATGTATATATATTTATTTTTTAATAATAAGTTTGACATTTTTCTTTTTGAGTGGTAAGCTTTGAAATCTTCAATTTGAATTGAGGGAGGTCACTAAGGGGACCTCCTTCCCAATGAACATAATCAACTAAGAAGCCACTTAAAATCCACTTAATTCAAATCAACTTACTGGCCACAATGGAAGTCTAAGAGCCACCACTTGGAAATCCACCACAGAAATCACTTTAGAGATTTGAATATGGATTTTCATGTTGAGAACTTTATGACCTTGCCATTAGAACCCCATTCACCATAATAAAATTGACTTTTTATTTCACATATTATTTTATATTTATTTGTTAATTTTACATTAAAATTATTCATCCACTATATATTTGTATTTTAAAATATTTATCATTTTTAAATTTGTTTTAATTAAATGTTTGTTACATAGATTTTATGAAAATAATGCATAAGCACGCTGCTTGGGGCTTGCTACAAAACGGCACCAAAGCAACACTTGAAAAAAAAAAAGAGAGAAAAATTACAAATGAGCAAACACATTATTTTTTCACCAGATTTGTTTTAATTTTACAGAGAACATTTGTTAAATTCTTTTTTTCTAAAATATGTTGTTTTTTCCACAATTTCAAAACAAACTGAATTTGGAAGATCGTTGAAGCTGGCAGCATTTACACATAAATATCTACGGTGATTGCAGATGGACTTGAAATTTGGGTGTCTCAAGAAATTAAGCCACGATATTGGGAAGGTCTCAATGGTGTGGGAATGCAACAAATATTACATAATTAACTGATAAGCTTCCCTACTGACTTGGGAGTGCACAATTTACACACAAATCTGTATCATGCCCCTAAACCATTGCCTCACGCTGAAAAACCATCTTCAGAAACATTTTTCAGTGCTTAGAAAATCTTTCAAACAACTACTATACATTTTACTTGTATCATTTTAAATCAATTTTTAGGATATACTCTAGGTTTATGAATTGTTTTAAGACAATTAGATTTGTTTCATATATTGATTGGTGGGGGAGTGTTAATGGGAAGGTCTCATCATCATTATCTTTTATCTTCTTGAAGATAAGTAGACAGAATTGCAAGAGTCATCAGAAAGAATTTGCGTTAGAAGTACTACCAGTCCACCACCCGGAAATTGCAACTTGTATTGCAATCAATATCAGATACCCATTTAGTCACAAATTCATTGGGTGGTGTTGATCTTGGCGTAAATTCATTGGATTATTTCCTATCCACGTACACTTTCATTCAACTTGCTTACATGGTGTTTTGAGCACTAATTCAGTGAATGTACTTGTATTATGTCACCCATTGGAGCACTAAGTTCATTGAAAGTTTTTCTTGCTCACATACAATTCTGATCAGAAGTTCATTGAATGTTCTATTGCCCAATTGCCCAATAGAGTACAAGTCAACTGAATTCATTATTGTTACTAGTTCGTCATGGATTCGGTCAATATCACTCATCAACATACTCTCTAGTTGCAGGAGTTCTCTTAACACAACTCCTCATTTTTCTGATGAAGAGTTATAACAAGAGTTTGGCATTAGCATTACCACAATGAAAGCTTCCTTGATCACATTACCCATTTGGGCATATTGAATGCTTTCTTGATGCTGTCATTGAAAGATTTCTTGCTCACATACCCCTTTGAGTACAAGTTCATTGAATTCTCTCTTGCTACTAGTTTGTCATGGATTCAATCAATTTTGCTTCATCGATATACTCTGTAGCTGCAGGACTTCTCTTGCTGACAATCATCATTTTCCTGAAGAAGAAAAGTAAGAGGAGTTCGTCGTTACTATTAGCACCAGGTCCTCCTGGATGGCCTTTCATTGGGAACCTCCCTCAGCTTGGGGACAAGCCCCACCAATCTCTTCTCCACCTTGCACAGAAATATGGGCCTCTCATGACCATCAAATTGGGCATGCAGACAACATTGATTGTTTCATCTCCATCCATGGCAAGAGAAGTACTAAATGACCAGAACTTCTCAAGCAGGACAATCAGTACAGCTGCTAGGGCATTATACTACCAAGGCACAAGTCTAATATGGAGTCCTAATGGCCCTCATTGGCGCTTCCTTAGAAAGATCTGCAATACAGAGATTTTTAGTGCCAAAAGGCTGGATGCTCTGCAGCATTTGAGAAGAAACGAGGTATTTAGGACCATTGATTGCATATTGGCGGATTGTAAACAGGGGAATAGTGTGAAGATCGTTGAAAGGGCTTTTATGCTTTCTCTTAGCCTTGTGGGTCAGATGGTTTGTGGCAAAGAACTGTTTGAGCCAGGCTCTGCACAAGCTGCAGAGTTTAAGGGCGTGGTAAGGGAAGCCCTCAAGTTGACAGGGGTTCTGACTTTATCTGATCTTTTTCCTTTTCTGGCGAGGTTTGATCTTCAGGGGATCAATAGTAAAACTAAGATTTTGGCCCAGCGTTTTGATAACATCTTTAACAGAATTATTGAGGATCGACTAGCACTGAGGACTGATACCCAGTATCACAGCCATGGAGTGAAGGATTTTCTGGATGTAATGTTGGATTTCAGAGAAGACGGTACACAACTTAGTCTGGAGAACATCAAAGCACTGCTGATGGTAAGCTGTATTTCTTAGATTAATTGTGCGTCAATGAAAATGTCAACCTTAAGCTGTATTTCTTAGATTAATTGTCATAAGAACTCATCTTTAATAAGAATGAATGAACAATTGTGTTTCTGAGTGTCTATTCATTTTTATTACAGATGAATTCCTGTGAACCACTAGTCATAAAACACAGATCAATAAAATTTGATTAAAAAACTATACAGTTGAAATCTGATGGTAATTTTTTGCTGTAAAAAATATCTCCTATTTATCAATATACACATTATTTTCAAATTTTCCGCGATATATCTGGTTTCTCAATAATTGTAACTATATAAACTATGTAACATCGTGATTCATGCTTATTTGGCTGGTTTACGTGTAGGAGTTCAAAAACATAGGCATTGTCCTGTTTTTTATTCAAAAGTTGTTAAGAAAAGGTTGGAACCTCTGGCTTATTTCTTCAGGAGATGGAACTCCTCAGACAAGATTATTCAAGTTTTATAGATGATATCTCATGTTCCATATTGATCTGAGCAAAGTCATCCAAGGGTCTAATGATGTTGTGTGTCTTTTGCAATTTTTTTAAGTATAGGTAGCAAATATATTAATAAAAACTGGTTATACATGGAAAAGCTATTGAAGATTTCGGACACAACAGTTCTAAAAATTCTGGAAATTGAATTTGGGCGAAGACAATTTGACTGAAGAAGATATAAACCCTTGTTAAACCCTAGTAATCATGAAGAATAAATGTGAATAAAAGTGTTGCTAGTGTAAAAAAATAAAATTGACAATAATAAAACTGTCAAGGAAGACATTCAAAAATCAAACATCAACAAGGGTACATTAACAACAGTACCCACAGACATTAACAACAGTACCCGCATTCTTGTTTTTGCAGGACATGTTTACTGCAGGGACAGACACAATTTCAGCAACAATTGAATGGACGATGGCAGAGCTTTTGAGAAATCCAGCACTGATGAGAAAAGCTCAAGCAGAGCTTGATGATGTTGTGGGTGTGGAGAGAAGAATGGAAGAGGCAGACATAGCAAATCTTCCATATCTCCGAGCATTTGTGAAGGAAGTGTTCCGATTACACCCTGCAGCCCCATTGATCTTTAGAAGAGCAGACGAGTCTTGTGAGATTGGTGGGTTTCTAGTTCCAGAGAACACCCAAGTTCTTGTGAATGTATGGAGTATTGGGAGGGACCCCAAAGTGTGGAAAGACCCCTTAAATTTCAATCCAGATAGGTTTTTGGAGGTTGACATTGATTACAAAGGCCAGGATTTTGAATTGGTACCATTTGGAGCAGGAAGAAGGATATGCATTGGGCTTCCATTGGCCCAGAGAATGGTTCATTTGATGGTGGGATCACTGCTGCAAGCCTTCAATTGGTCCATCACAATGGACAATGAGGCGAGTATTGATATGTCTGAGACATTTGGTATGATATTAATGAAAGCTGTGCCACTCAGTGCTATTCCTACCAAAAGGAATGTCATCAAGTTTTAGTGTTAAAAATCACAGAAAATCTGTGTTCAGTTTAATCCTTTTGGCCTTCAGAAGCCTGGTAAAAAATATTCAAATTAGAATGTTGGATTATAAATGTTCAGAGAACTATTTTATTTAACTACCAGTTGTTTTATCTAAATAAAATTTGGAATAGTTGTATTTTGTTTTTGGATTGATTATGTGAGTGTTTTTTTATGTGATCTATTATTTTTTCCTTATGCCTTTTGTTATTCTGATGATAGTCTGAAACATTGATGCAAAAAATCATATATGGTGATCTATTATTTTTTTCTTATGCCTTCTGTTATTCTGATAGTCTGAAACATTGATGCAAAAAATCACTTGCACAATCCAATCCAATCGAGAAACAAAGTACAGACTATCTTGTAGATTCATGTATAAAATGTTAAATTATATGTCTAGGATTTAAGATTATCTTTAGAATTGTCTCACATGTTAGATCGGTTAGTGGATAAAGATAAGGTTGTGTAGTGGCCTTTGCACTTATCTTTGTTTTGAATAAATAAAATTATGGAAAAAATATTTATTTATTTATGTATTGAAAAGACAACGAAAAGATGAATAAAATCAAATTCAATATGAAATAATTAATCTTTTGAATGGAAATAAGCTCATGTTTTCTTCTACATAAAAATTAAAAATAAATCAAATTTAATATGAAATTAAATTAAATCTTCTGAATGGAAATGTTTATTTTGTTTACTATTAGCTTTGTGTTTTCCTTTCACTAATGCCCTCTTGCCATTGTAGATTAGGCCTATGGATGTAATTAATAACAACTACATGAAAGTAGGTCTTCTCCTAATAACATTAGTCTATATGTTTTTAAATTTTTTAATAAAATATATCTAGAAGTGTAGATAAGATATTTTAAAAGTATGTATTTTAATTTTATTTTTCATAATTTTATGTAAAATTTGTGTAAGAGATTACATAATTTTAGACAATAAATTTTTTTAAAGTTGTATGTAAAAAAATTAAGAATCTTTTTTGTTGTTGTTAAATATTGACTTGCTTAAGATTATTGAAGGTACTCATAGTATTTCTCCCTAAGATGTTTACTTTATTAGTAACTAAGAGTTAAAGAAAAGGTAAGATTGGTTATTGAACATGATGAAAGGATAATAAATGAATAGATATTACTTAGAAGGTATATTGAGGAACCTTTAATTTGCAAAGCAATTAGGTGCCTAATTCATGCATAGTTAAGGTCACATCTATTTTGTTATTTTGGAATTTGATATTAAATATATTGTAGTAACAAGTTCAAAATGTGATATTTGTTCTCCAATTTTCAATAAAAAACTGAGAAGAAGAATGGGAATTGGAAAACCCTAAAAGAAACTAACTCCAAAGTTGTACCTCTTTATTAGAAAACCCTAAAGAATTTGACCATGATTTTTTTGTCAATACCAGGTCATAGTGTGAGACTTTTTTGGTAACGTGTTTCTCCCCTAAAAGGCCTATCAGCTAAATATATGCTCAAACAAGTTCCAAACCTATAGAATTAAGATTCACATTATATATACTTTGGTTTTAAAAAATAATAATGAAAAATCTACTCTTTACAACACTTAATATCACAACTAAATTTAAAACACATTTTCCAATATAAAGACCTTAGTCTCCTCATCAACCTAGGTATATGTATCACAAGAAAGTCACAAAATAATTTTTCATAAAGAAATTTCAAATACTTCCCTTGATAAAATATTGATAGTACATTTAATCAATAACAATAATAATGTAATTAATCTAAACTAAGCACTTACACATTTCACCAAAACAAAATGTTTCATACAATATCTTTTATTGATAATAAAGTGAAGATAATATTTTTTTTGACATGTATGTACCATTAAAAATTCACAAGTCCAATAGCATATTTATAAGTCATAATCATAATAGAAATTCATGATAAAGAATAATCTAATATTGAATTAGTAGGAATGAATAAGCTTTTCATAAAACGAGTTAATAATAGCAAGAACAAGAAATGCATCTCTAATTTTAAAGAACCTATAGTAAACATAATTTGCATGAACATTATTCTCAAGAAAAATTTGGTTGGAATGCATGATTTACATAATTCATCTGCTAAAAACTCTTTAAAACATTTTGTCGTATTCTTACAAAAGTTGTATATCTACAATGATATTTAGATCTACACTTGCCTCAATTGTCCTTTTGTCATTTCTCTTTCTTTCTTTCACAAACATATGGGACGTCCTTAATAAATACAAGATTCTTTTTTCACATCCCTTTAAAAAATAATGATAGCATTACCTCATCCATTTTAAAGTTGGTGCTAGTTCTCCTAATATCCATAGCAATTTGGTACCATGAAATTGGTGAAGAAAAGAATAAATTCATACATTGATCCCCCTACTCTATGTCTACTCCAACATATTGCAAGTGGGTCATGGTAATATTGAAAGCATTTAGTTGTTTGGACATAGAATCATCATCCTTCATTTTAAGGATGTATCTTATTTCTTAGGGTTCATTTGAGTAGGGATTTATCTTGATAAATCTCAACTAGATTTTTCCAAAGATTTACTACAATACTAGAACTTCATTCACATTCAACAATACTAAATTATTCAAAAATTATCTAATGAGACCCTTAGGTATTTGGTCTAATATGTCCTAGTTTTCTTATTTTATTGTAGTAAGTATGCATTTAAATATTGCAGCCCATATATCTTTATCTATAAGCACATCATCCATGAGATTTGAAAAATCAAATTTTGGCACCTACAAACTTCTCCATCATTATCTTTGATGTGATTGACCAAAAAAGTTGCACTAGTCAAAATGGAAGATGAGTCTTATGGCTCAAATTCTAGTGGTCTAATATAGTTTCCTAATTAGGCTCATGATTGGTACCTTTTGTGGGTTTCCTTAATCTATTTTTTATGCTATTCTAAATGGTCAATAGTTAAGGTCACATCTATTTCATTATTGACCAAAATAAAAAACCAACTAAAACATGTACACGGATTTAATTTTTAATAATAAATTTGTCATTTTTATTTTTTATCAACAAGCTTTGAGATTTTCAGCCTGAATGGAGAGGGGTCACTATGGACCTCCTTCCCAATTAATATAATCAATTAAGAAGCCACTTAAAATCTACTCTACTCAAATCAACTTAAAGGGTACAATGGAAATCTAAGAGCCACCACTTCGAATTTCAACACAGATGTCACTTTAGGATTTTGAATATAGAACTCCATCTTGGGAACCTTATAACACTGCCATTGAAAATAACCTCATTAATAGTAATAAGACTAACTTTTTACAAAAACAACAACTTCCATCTTCATTCTATACATTTGTCTTGCTATTATCTCCCACAAGAAATCTGCAACAAGATTCAGTTAGTCAAGAGTGTATTGGTAAATAGAGGCAACAATTTTTCTAGTATATGTGAAGCTATGTTACCAAAAATACGATAGGAGAAGTTGTTTCATGTTTCAATAGCCGAAATCGGTTTTCCATTGTGAACAAAAATTTTCAACTGTACAAAACATTTCTAATGCATTATAGTCAAATCAATCATTACAAATTTGAAGTGATGCTAAGATAATTGTTATAATTTTAACATTTAATAATAAAAAGTTAACAAACCCTTACACTTGGCATTGGCTATGGGGCTGAATATTTGCACCGGCCCAACTAGCCCATTCTCATGCCTCCTCTATGTTATAGCCATACCCATATGGTGGTTTTTGTGCAATTGTCCAATCCTACCTTGTACGTGCAATCTCTGAGTTGTCTAGTCCAACTATAAATTTAAATAAATTTATAATATTGTTATTCTATCTAAAATATTCTTTTAGTTTTTTTAATGTTTATGTAAATTTATTTAGTTTATTTTTTAGAAAATAAGATCTTTTTTACTATTTTAGTGTTAATATATTATTTTTTGTAAAATGTTTTATAAATGTCACAATAATATATTAAAATTTTTTAAATTTAAAATTTATATTTAATTTTTAAATACTTATTTAAGTTTATTCTAAATATTAATTTTTAAATATTTTTAAATATTAATTTTTAAATATTACTTTCTAAGTATTTTTAAATTCTAATAAGTTTTTTACAATATTAAAAAAATTTAGAAAAATTTAAAATTAATATATTATTGTGACATAATATTTGTAAAATTTTCTAATTTCAAAGACATTTATAATATAATATATTAGTGTGTAAAGATTGAAAGTATATTTATATATTTAGAAAGACTTGGAAGTATATTTTCTTATAAGCATATTTATAAATCTCAATATTTGTGTTTTTTATAAAAATGTATACTCATTTTAGTGATTGTAAAAATAGAGTATATATTGAATTCGGTTCAGGGGAGCATAGCGATGGGAAAGAATTGGGTGAAGAAAACCTCCAATTGTAGCTCCTGATGCCAAACATAAGACCTAATACACTCTTACAATAGTATGGTGGGTATGTGCAAGATCATGAGGGGCCAAACTAGTCCTTAAGTGGCAATGAAAAATTAGCAAATCAGGGTTAGTCAACTTGACGTGAAAATTTCAACTAGCTATGAGCCTAATATCAAAAAGTTGTAAGAATAGAATCTATAGAAAATTGAATGTAGTTTCTAAACTACTAGGCCTTTTTTGAGAAAAAGTTAGTATGATTGGTGAAAAGTATAGATTTCAATGCAGCAGTACAAAAATTTTAGGAAAAAAATAAGAGGTAGGTGTATGTCTGACCACCTTAATCATAATCAAATGATAATATTTTATTATAAAATTTTATATATAAGTAGTAGATTCATGCTCGGATGTGACACATATTTTTTTGTAATTTTATTCCAAAAAAATAATTAATTATGAATTTTCTACTACAATGTTTTCAAAATAAAAAAACTCTCATGTCTGACCACCTTAACTCATTCAAAACTTTACAAAATTCAAAAAAAAAAAAAAAATTCCTTATAGTAGGCGAAGGATAGAATGTGACACATTTTTCAGATTTCAAAACTGTTATACCTTTTGAAAGTTATAGTCGTTTCTTAATCAATATATAAATCAGCACTTTAGAGGTAGCTCAATTAGAAAATAACTAATAATTACTTACTGAATTCAAAATTTGACAGTAATTATATCGATAGAAAGCTGATAATCTCCTTAAGATACCCTTTTCATTTTATCAAATTCGAGTGAAAAAAAATTCGTCAGCTACATTGTCAAAGTCTGGAACTCGGAGAAATAGGGGAAAAACACGTATTTGAGACATTCCAATAGTTGACCATGTAGGTTTGGTGCACAAAGCAATACCAAGCCTAATCGGGTACCCGAATATGACGGCAGAATTTTAAATTTTCACTTTGCCTCCACTTTCTCCCTCCCATTTCTCCATCCTTCATAAACTATATATTAGTTATATATTAGATATATTAAATATTATATAATATCATTTATATATTAAATGTTATATAATATATATTTTACATTAAATATTATTTAATATATATTAATATTAAAAACTATATATTAGATTATATATTATATATATTAAATATTATATAATATACATGTTACATTAAATATTATTTAATTATATATTAATATCAAAAACTATATATTAGATTATATATTATATATAATATTATATAATATACATTTTACATTTTAAATATTATTTAATATGATTCTAAGCACGAGCATGAGTCCCTACAGGGGCATAGTTGTGCCTTTTACCGGCACTGAAAACCCTAGCTATGTAGAAATGGAGGCTTTGAAGAATAGTTCACTGGAGGTGGATTATAGAAGTAGAGGGCAAGAGAATCACTCTGTTTCCACCGCCTGTGGTTGTGAAATGGTATCTTTCCCTAATTTTTGAACTGGAACGCTAAATTGTAAAGGTTCTCGAAATAGATTTTGGTCACTAAACAATTCTACCACGCCTATTGATAATACGACAGCTCAACGGAGTCATTGGGAGGTTAAACAAGAACAACCAGACGGATCTTTGAACCGGCCGAAGATTATGGAGAGCGGGGAAGGATTTGGTAAAATGAGTAGTTGTACTAGAAATTATGCAGGCATTGTAGAACTTATTGCATTAATAAATTTAAAGAAGAGATCAGCGGCGGCACGTCATTATGAGGAAAGCCTTGTCATTTCGATGGCGCTGCCCTGATATTATGAAGAATGTCTTGCCGCTTCAATGTCGGTGCCACCTCTATCTCAAACTTTCACCATTGCTTCTCATCAGTACTCTAAGATATGGCAGGGATTGCAGGCTTTTACATAGCATAGTCCATCATAAATTCTCTATAAATCATCATGCGTTACAGTATTCTGTGCATTTCTGAATGACTTACTCGAAGAATTTAATTTTTATCGTAATTTTGGATCCATGGATTGTCATTTTGCACTCGCAGAGAAGCTGTGGATTGCAAGAATTTGATAAATTTGGTTTATCTCATTTTCTTTCTCTGCCATTTCAAACCAATACGATTTTGTTTTTGTCTGTCTTAAATGATTTCGCTTGAAGTTAATGAATTTTTTTAGATGATTTTGTCTGAAGTTTTAATGAAATTTCTTCCATGGATGCTAATGAAATCTCTTCCATGAATGTTGATAAGACGTTTAAATTCAGAGTTAATAAATTCTATAGCTTGAATGTTCTTTCTTGTACAAGGTTATTTTCATGGTTTGTGATTCATGCAATTCCTTAATAGTTTCATTCTTAACAGAATTCATAACTAGATTTTCCATAGCCAATTTTCTTCTTGATCATTGTAATATTTTCTCCTCAACTGAAGATTTTGTAATCACTTGATACCATCACATTTTTCTCTTGGCCAATTCTGTGGGCTTACGATTGAACCTATAGATCCACAAAAGGGTTGAAATCTGGATATGGTGGAAGAGAAGTATTTGCAAGAAGTCATTCACTAACATCTCATCTAGGTCATGGGGACTCCCTAGGGGTCCTAGTACACCTTGTCACGTGTTAGGACCCCTAGCGATTCCCCATGACCCCTTTTGACACATTGCAATGCTCAAGTGTGTCTTAAGACCCCTTAAGACACACTTGACCGTTCCAATGTGTCAAAGGGGGTCACGGGGACTCCCTAGGGGTCCTAATACACCTCATCACGCGTTAGGACCCCTAGGGAGTCCCCATGACCCCTTTTGACAAATTGGAATACTCAAGTTTGTCCTAAGGGGTCTTAGGACCCCTTAAGACACACTTGAGCATTTCAAAGTGTCAAAAGGGGTCACAGGGACTCCCTAGTGGTACTAGTACACCTTATCATGCGTTAGGACTCCTAGAGAGTCCCCGTGACCCCTTTTGACACATTGGAACACTCAAGTGTGTCTTAACAGGTACTAAGACCCCTTAAGACACACTTGCGCATTCCAATGTGTCAAAAGGCGTCACTGGGACTCCTTAGGGGTCCTAGTATGCCTTATCACGCGTTAGGACCCATACGGAGTCCCCATGACCCCTTTTGACACATTGGAATGCCCAAGTGTGTCTTAAGGGGTCGTAGGACCCCTTAAGACACACTTGAGCATTCCAATGTGTTAAAAGGGGTCACGGTGACTCCCTAGGGATCCTAGTACGCCTTATCAAGCGTTAGGACTCTAGAGAGTCCCCGTCACCCCTTTTGACACATTGGAATGCTCAAGTGTGTCTTAAGGGGTCGTAGGACCCCTTAAGACACACTTGAGCATTCCAATGTGTCAAAAGGGGTCACGGGGACTACCTAGGGGTCTTAGTAAGCCTTATCACGTGTTAGGACCCCTAGGGAGTCCCCGTGACCCATTTTTACACATTGGAATGCTCAAGTGTGTCTTAAGGGGTTGTAGGACCCCTTAAGACACACTTGAGCATTCCAATGTGTCAAAAGGGGACACGGGGACTCCCTAGGGGTCCTAGTATGCCTTATCACATGTTAGGACCCCTAGGGAGTCCCCATGACCCCTTTTGACACATTAAAATTCTCAAGTGTATCTTAAGGGGTCCTAAGACCCCTTAAGACACACTTGAGTGTTCCAATGTGTCAAAAGGGGTCATGGGGACTCCCTAGCAGTCCTAGTATGCCTTATCACACATTAGGATCCCTAGGGAGTCCCCATGACCCCTTTTGACACATTGGAATGCTAAAGTGTGTCTTAAGGGGTCGTTGAACACCTTAAGACACACTGGAGCATTCCAATGTGTCAAAAGGGCTCAAGTGTTTCTTAAGGGGTCTTAGGACCCCTTCAGAAACTCTTGAGCATTCCAATGTGTCAAAAGCGGTCATGGGGACTCCCCAAGGGTCCTAGTACACCTTATCATGCGCTAGGACCCCTAGGGAGTCCCCATGACCCCTTTTGACACATTGGAACACTCAAGTTTGTCTTAAGGGGTCTTAGGACCACTTAAAACACACTTGAGCATTTTAATGTGTCAAAAGTGGTCATGGGGAATCCCTAGGCATCCTAGTATGCCTTATCACGCATTAGGACCCCTAGAAAGTCCCCATGACCCCTTTTGACACATTGGAAAGCTCAAGTGTGTCGTAAGGGGTCCTAGGACCCCTTTGGACACACTTGAGCATTCCAATGTGTCAAAAGGGGTCATGGGGACTCCCTTGAGCTCTTAGTATGCCTTATCACGCACTAGGACACCTAGGGAGTCCCCATGACCCCTTTTGACACATTAGATCGCTCAAGTGTGTCTTAAGGGGTCCTAAGACCCTTTAAGACAAACTTGAGCATTCCAATGTGTCAAAAGGGGTCATGGGGAGTCCTTAGGGGTCCTAGTATGCTTTATCATGCGTTATGACCCCTAGGAAGTCCCCATGACCCCTTTTGACTCATTGGAAAGCTCAAGTGTGTCTTAAGGGGTCCTAGGACCCATTCGGCCACACTTGAGTGTTCCAATGTGTCAAAAGGGGTCATGGGGACTCCCTAGGGCTCCTAGTATGCCTTATCACGTATTAGGACCCCTAGGGAGTCCCTGTGACCCCTTTTGACACATTGGAATGCTCAAGTATTAAGACACACTTGACCATTCCAATGTGTCAAAAGGCATCATGGGGACTCCCTAGGAGTCCTAGCATGCCTTATCATGCGTTAGGACACCTAGGGATTCCCCATGACCCCTTTTGACACATTCAAATGCTCAAGAGTGTCTTAAGGGGTCTTAGGACCCCTTAAGACACACTTGAGCATTCCAATGTGTCAAAAGGGGTCACGGGGACTCCCTACAGGTCCTAGTATGCCTTATCACACCTTAGGACCCCTAGGGAGTCCCCCTAACCCCTTTTGACATATTCAAACACTCAAATGTGTCTTAAAGGGTCTTAGGACCCCTTAAAACACACTTGAGCATTCCAATGTGTCAAAAGGGGTCATGGGGACTCCCTAGGGGTCCTAGTACGCCTTATCAGGTGTTAGCACCCCTAGGGAGTCCCCATGACCCCTCTTGACACAATGGAATGCTCAAGTGTGTCTTAAGGGGTTGTAGGACCCCTTAAGACACACTTGAGCATTCCAATATGTCAAAAGGGGTCAAGGGGACTCCCTATGGGTCCTAGTATGCCTTATCACGCATTAGGACCCCTAGGGAGTCCCCATGACCCCTTTTGACACATTGGAATGCTCAAGTGTCTCTTAAGGGGTCTCAGGACCCCTTAAGACACACTTGAGCTTTCCAATGTGACAAAAGGGGTCATGGGGACTCCCTAGGGGTCCTAGTATGCATTATGACACGTTAGGACCCCAAACTATTCCCTGTGACCCTTTTTGACACATTGGAATGCTCAAGTGTGTCTTAACAGGTCTTAGGACACCTTAAAACACACTGGAGCCTTCCAATGTGTCAAAAGTGATCACAGGGAATCCATAGGGCTCCTAGTATGCCTTATCACATGTTAGGACCCCTAGGGAGTCCCCGTGATCCTTTTTGACACATTGGAATGCTAAGGTGTGTCTTAAGGGCTCTCGTGACCCCTTTTGACACATTGGAATGCTCAAGTGTGTCTTAAGGGATCTTAGGACCCCTTAAGATACACTTGAGCATTCCAATGTGTCAAAAGGGGTCACAGTGACTCCCTAGGGGACCTATTATGCCTTATCACATGTTAGGACCCCTAGGGAGTCCCCATGACCCCTTTTGACACATTGGAATTCTCAAATTTGTCTTAAGGGGTCCTGGGTCTTAGTGCATGATAAGGCGTACTAGGACCCCTAGGGAGTCGCCATGACCCCTTTTGACACATTGGACCCTTAAGAGACACTTGAGCATTCCAATGTCTCAAAAGGGGTCACAAGGACTCCCTAGGGGTCCTAGTACTTGTTATTACGTGTTAGGATCCCTAGCGAGTCCCCATGACCCCTTTTGACACATTTGAATGCTCAAGTATGTCCTAAGGGGTCTTAGGACCCCTTAAGATACACTTGAGCATTCCAATGTGTCAAAAGGGGTCATGGGGACTCCCTAGGGGTCCTATTATGTCTTATCACATGTTAGGAACCCTAGGGAGTCCCCATGACACCTTTTGACACATTGGAATGCTCAAGTGTGTCTTAAGGGTTCGTAGGACCCCTTAATACATACATGAGCATTCCAATGTGTCAAAAGGGCTCAAGTGTGTCTTAAAGGGTGTTAGGACACCTTCGAACACACTTGAGCATCCCAATGTGTCAAAACGTCTCATGGGGAATCCCTAGGGGTCCTAGTCTGACTTATCACACGCTAGGACCCCTAGGGAGTCCGCATGACCCCATTTTACACATTGGAATGCTCAAGTGTGTCTTAAGGGGTCTTAAGACCCCTTAAGACACACTTGAGCATTGTAATGTGTCAAAAATGGTCATGGGGACTCCCTGGGGGTCCTAGTGTGCCTTATCACACGTTAGGACCCCTAGGAAGTCCCCATGACCCCTTTTGACACATTGGAAACCTCATGTGTGCCTTAAGGGGCCTTAGGACCCCTTCAGACACACTTGAGCATTCCAATGTGTCAAAATGGGTCATGGGGAATCCCTAGGGTTCCTAGTATACATTATCACACGCTAGGACCCCTAGGGAGTCCTATGACCCCTTTTGACACATTGGAATGCTCAAGTGTGTCTTAAGGGGTCCTAAGACCCCTTAAGACACACTTGGGCATTCCAATGTGTCAAAATGGGTCATGGGGACTCCCTAGGGGTCCTAGTACACTTAATCACACATTAGGACCCCTAGGAAATCCCCATGACCTCTTTTGACGTATTGGAAAGCTCAAATGTGTGTTAAGGGGTCCTAGGACCTCTTCAAACACACTTGAGCCTTCCAATGTGTCAAAAGGGGTCATGGGGACTCCCTAGGGCTCCTAGTACGCCTTATCATGCGTTAGGACCCCTAGGGAGTCCCCATGACCCCTTTTGACATATTGGAACACTCAAGTGTGTCTTAAGGGGTCTTAGGACCCCTTAGAACACAGTTGAGTGTTCTAATGTGTCAAAAGGGGTCTTAAGACCACTTAAGACACACTTTAGCATTCCAATGTGTCAAAAGGGGTCATGGGGACTCCCTAGGGATCCTAACGCGTGATAAGACATACTAGGACCCTTAGGGAGTCCCCATAACTCTTTTTGACACATTGGAATGCTCAATTGTGTCTTAAGGGGTCCTAAGACCCGTTAAGACACACTTGAGCCTTCCAATGTGTCAAAAGGGGTCACAGAGACTCCCTAGGGGTCCTAGTATGCCTTATGATGTGTTAGGACCCCTAGGGAGTCCCCGTGACCTTTTTTGAAACATTAGAACACTCAAGTGTGTCTTAAGGGGTCCTACGACCCCTTAAGACACACTTGAGCATTCCAATGTGTCAAAAAGGATAATGAGGACTCCCTAGGGGTCCTAGTATGCCTTATCATGTGTTAGGACCCCTACGGAGTCCCCGTGACCCCTTTTGACACTTTAGAATTCTCAAGTGTGTCTTAACGGGTCCTAAGACACCTTAAGACACACTTAAACATTCCAATGTCTCAAAATGGGTCATGGAGAGTCCCTAGGGGTCTTAGTATGGCTTATCACATGATACGACCCCTAGCGAGTCCCCATGACCCCTTTTCACACATTGGCACACTCAAGTGTGTCTTAAGGGGTCCTAGGACCCCTTAAGACACACCTGAGTGTTCCAATGAGTCAAAAGGGGTCATGGGAACTCCCTAGGGCTCCTGGTATGCCTTATCACATGTTAGGACCCCTAGGGAGTCCCCGTGACCCCTTTTGACACATTGGAATGCTCAAGTGTGTCTTAAGGGGTCCTAAGACTCCTTAAGACACACTTGAGTGTTTGAATGCGTCAAAAGGGGTCATGGGGACTCCCTAGGGGTCCTAGCACACCTTATCACGTGTTAGGACCCCTAGGGAGTCCCCATGACCCCTTTTGACACATTCAAATACCCAAGTGTGTCTTAAGGGGTCTTAAGATCCCTTAAGACACACTTGAGGATTCCAATGTGTTAAAAGGGGTCACGGGGACTCCTCAGGGGTCCTCACATGCTTTATCACATGTTAGGACCCCTAGGGAGTCCCCATGACTTATTTTGACATATTTGAATGCTCAAGTGTGTCTTAAGGGGTCCTAAGACCCCTTAAGACACACTTGAGCATTCAAATGTGTCAAAAAGGGTCATGGGGACTCTTTATGGGTCCTAGTATGTCTTATCATGTGTTAAGACCCCTAAGAAATCTCCATAACCCCTTTTGACACATTTGAATGCTCAAGTGTGTCTTAAGGGGTCTTAGGACCCCTTCGGACTCACTTGAGTGTTTGAATGTGTCAAAAGGGGTCATGGGTACTCGCTAGGGGCCCTAGTACACCTTATCACATGTTAGGACCCCTAGGAAGTCACCATGACCCCTTCTGACACATTAGAATGCTCAAGTGTGTCTTAAGGGGTCTTAGGACCACTTTGGACACATTTGAGCATTCAAATGTGTCAAAAGTGGTCATGGGGACTCGCTAGGGTTCCTAGTACACCTTATCACCCGTTAGGACCCCTAGGAAGTCCCCATGACCCCTTCTGACACATTGGAATGCTTAAGTGTGTCTTAAGGGGTCTTACGACCCCTTCGAACACATTTGAGCATTCAAATGTGTCAAAAGGGGTCATGGGGACTTGCTAGGGGTTCTAGTACACCTTATCACTCATTAGGACCCCTAGGAAATCCCCATGACTCCTTCTAACTCATTAGAATGCTCAAGTGTGTCTTAAGGGGTCTTAGGACCCCTTCAGACACACTTGAGCATTCAAATGTGTCAAAAGGGGTCAAGGGGAGTCCCTAGTGGTCCTAGTACACCTTATCATGCGTTAGGACCCCTAGGAAGTCCCCATGACTCCTTCTAACACATTGGAACACTTGAGTGTATCTTAAGGGTTCTTAGGACCCCTTCGGACACACTTGAGCATTCAAATGTGTCAAAATGGGTCATGGGGACTCCATAGGGGCCCTAGTATTCCTTATCACAAGTAAAGACCCCTAGGAATTTCCCATGACCCCTTTTGACACATTTTAATGCTCAAGTGTGTCTTAAGGGGTCCTAGGACCCCTTGGACACACTTGAGCATTTGAATGTGTCAAAAAGGGTCATGGGGACTTGTTAGGGGTCCTAGTATGCCTTGTCATGCATTGGGACCCTTAGGAATTCTCCATGACCCCTCTTGACACATTTGAATGCTCAAGTGTGTCTTAAGGGGTCTTAGGACCCCTTTGGACATAATTGAGTGTTCAAATGTGTGAAAAAGGGTCATGGGGACTTGTTAGGGGTCCTAGTACACCTTATCACACGTTAAGACCCCTAGGGAGTCCCCATGACCCCTTTTGACACATTCAAACACTCAAGTGTGTCTTCAAGGGTCTTAGGTCCCCTTAAGACACACTTGAGTATTCTAATGTATTAAAAGGGGTCACAGGGACTCCCTAGGGGTCCTAGTATGCTTTATCATGCGTTAGAACCCCTAGGAAGTCCCCATGACACCTTTTCACACATTGGAAAGCTCAAGTGTGTCTTAAGGGGTTGTAGGACACCTTCGGACACACTTGAGCATTCCAATGTGTCAAAAGGGGTCACAAGGACTCCCTAGGGCTCCTAGTATGCCTTATCACGTGCTAGGACCCCTAGGGAGTCCCAATGACCCCTTTTGACACATTGGAACACCCAAGTGTGTCTTAAGTGTTCTTAGGACCCCTTAAGACACACTTGAGCATTCCAATGTGGCAAAAAAGGTCATGGAGACTTCCTAGGGATCCCAGTACACCTTATCACGTGTTAGGACCCCTAGGAAGTCCCCATGACCCTGTTTGACACATTAGAATGCTCAAGTATGTCTTAAGGGGTCGTAGGACCCATTAAGACACACTTGAGTATTCTAATATGTCAAAAGGGGTCACGGGGACTCTCTAGGGGTCCTAGTACGCCTTATCACATATTAGGACCCTTAGGAAGTCCCCATGACCCCTTTTGACACATTGGAAAGCTCAAGTGTGTCTTAAGGGGTCCTAGGACCCCTTCAGACACACTTGAGCATTCCAATATCTCAAAAAGGGTCATGGGACTCCACAGGGCTCCTAGTACGCCTTATCATGTGCTAGGACCCCTAGGTAGTCCCCATGACCCCTTTTGACACATTGGAACACTCAAGTATGTCTTAAGGGGTCTTAGGACCCCTTAAGACACAGTTGAGCATTTGAATCTGTCAAAAGGGGTCATGGGGACTCCCTAGGGGTCCTAACGCATGATAAGGTATGCTAGGACCCCTAGGGAGTCCCCGTGACCCCCTTTGACACATTGGAATGCTCAAGTGTGTCTTAAGGGGTCTTAAGACCCCTTAAGACACACTTAAGCATTCCAATGTGTCAAAAGGGGTCATGGGGAGTGCCTAGGGGTCCTAGCATGGGATAAGGCATACTAGGAGACCTAGGGAGTCCCCATGACCCCTTTTAACATATTGAAATGCTCAAGTGTGTCCGAAGGGGGCCTAGGTGTAATACCCCAAAAATAGGCTATAGGTTCATTAAACTCCTACATCTTCAAATCGAACAGAATCGACATCAAAGTCCTAACCTAAGGCACATCTGCACATTATCAAATTTAATTGATTATCCTAAATTCTGCATCAGGGAATATTCTTAGGAATATTCCTAATTATCCTAATTATCTTTGATTTAATGATTATTTGGTGATAAATCCAATTTATCCTAAAGTTTGATTAATTTAATATTCTCAATATTTAATTAATTAGATTTAATTCCGCCACTTAATTATTTAATTGAAGTTAATTATATTTATTCCTAAATTGTATTATTTAATTTTGACAATAAATCCAAAATCCTATGAATAATTGATTAAATTCTTATTTAATTAATTAAAGCAAGTTGTCAATTTTTAATAATATTGTTTTTGAATAAAAGTTTGAAAAATAATTGATTAACCCATAAATCAATTGTTTTATTTTTCAAAATCAGTTAAGGTGGAAATAAATCACTTTATTATTAAATCAATTCATATTAAAACATGCACAATCAATAAAAATAGATAACTATCAATTATCAATTAAAGCTAAACTCTATTTTGAGTTGATCTCTGCTTTTACACGTTTTTGTGAGTTAAATATCCTTTATTAATAAATAACTCAAAAATCAACCTAAGTTATTTGGGTGATTTATGGCTTTTTTTCAATGCATCCTCAAAGCCCTAGATTTCTATAAAATCAAGGCTCAGCTCTTCACAAATCATCCACAGAATCCATAGAATTTGCATACTTACTTTGGTGAATTGACATCAGAGGAATCATCAAGCTTCTTGCAAATCAGTGTTTTGTGAGATCAATCTTGTTTTCAATTCATTCTAGTTTCATATTTCATATCATTGTTAGCTTAATTTGCATATCATAGATCAATTTCATCTACCTTAGAACTCATATCAGATTTTTCATCATAATTGCATAGAAAATAGAAAAATATAGATTAATTGCATTAATTCCATATCTAGATTAATTGCATTCAAATCCTTCATTTAGGTGTCATCAAGGTCACTGATCTTGGTATAATCTGAGAATACATACTCGCATCTACTAGAAGGCAGTAAATCGCCTAGTTAGTTTAGTTTTTCATTTATTGCATGATTTCAATTTCAACTAACCTCTAATATTTTACTGAAGTGTTGTGTCTACCGAATAGGTACAAAATTCACACACACATTTCTAGCACCCACTATGGGGCCTTGAAATGGGTTTCCAAATCAATTCTATCAATTTCTATCTTTTTATCCTCAGTTTCTATGCAAAACTATGATTTTTAATTTATGTCCGTACAATCTTCGTATGAGTTTCTGACAAAAGTCATTTTGCACTATACCCACTATCGTACAATAGTATATCAGATCGAGGATCATGCCATGCTATACACACTATCGTTTGAATGTTCAACTATCATTTCATAGAACACCCAGTGTCATACGATTTTCTGGACTATTTTCTGGGAGCATACCCACTGTCGTATGAGTTTCAAACTATCATCTAGTGATAGACCCACTATCGTACAAGTTTTAGCATTAGATTTCAACTGTCATTTCATTTTTTAGAGCAGTTTGTCATATTTGGTTTTCAGATTTCGACTAACGGCTAATCTTAACAATTGAAATTCTCTATTTTTTATTGACTCCTGCTAGTTTTGATTGGAAAAAGTGCAAGAATTGCTAAAAATAGGTAAAAATCTACTAAGCGCGTTGTGAGGAATTCAGGTAATCTTCTCAGCTGATAAGACTTCGATTTTGGATCTAAAACGAACATCTCATGTGTCTAGCTTGAGTGACTTTTATTGCTTTCCTATCACAGACTTCATTTGGGCTATAAAAATGAACATAGTTTTCTTTCAGCATCTTTGTTACACATAGTAAATAGGCCCTATGAACACTATTCGTGGCTCTTGAGAGATTCAATTTCTAGCGAAACTCTTCTCAACGAAGGAACCCTTGTAGGTAGGGATGATACTGAGGGAGTCTCACGTTCCACTAGATCCATGTGTCTTCAACTTTTGATTGATGCATTCTCTCTCCGGAGAGGTTGATAGATCATAAGGGGTTGACGTCATAGATCTTTGTGAGATAATATTGGTCTTAGTGTGTCAGATTAATCTATTTGCTTTGTTTGGGTTAAAAGTGAAAAGGCTAGGGTATTATGCTCTACTTCCTTTTTGGATAGTACTAGAAACCCAAATCCTTGAATTTGGAACCAGTCTCCATGTGGTTTATCTTGTGAGTCACCTTTAGAGAGGGTTAACTGTAGTGGACATTCTCTTAATTGGGTCAACCACTTTGATGGAACCTCAAGCGGTAATAGCCATTTTTGTTGTGGTAGTGACAACCACTATAGAAATGTCCTGTTGGAAGAAATCTCCACAGGTGTGGTCTCTTGTTGGGTTATCAGATCTCCCTAGCAGATCCTGAAGATTAAGTTCTCAGACTATGTCAAAACCTCAGTGCGTCTGGATTAGAGTTCACCCTCTTGAGATCAAAAAAGTTGTAGAGTCAAACCATTACTAAAAACCCTAGTGAGGCCAAATTTTAATTTTCTAGGAATATGTGTGTTAATGCAAAACTTTTTGGAACATACACAATTAGCACTTCTAAGGATTAGCAAAAATAAGTCACTTGATTGTTCATGCGCAAGGTTGCTTTTGCCCTTGTTCATTTTTTTTAGACATGCTTGAAATCACTTGCTTGCTATTTTGCATGCTTGCTTATCTATCTAGTTACTAAAAATGAACAAATTTGTTACAATCCTCAAATCTGGACATTGAAATTTGCAAACAATCTAAAACTAAAAACCCAAAATTTGCAAGATTTGAAGTAAAATTCTTTCCTAGAGTCCACTGTCGTCTCAGTCAGTTAGAGAGTCATATGAGTTTTGGAAAGAGTCATTTCATTTACCCCTGAGTGTCGTATGATACCAGGTACATTGTCATATGAGTGTTTCTATAGTCATTTTCAAAAATTAATTTTTTATTGCCAACTGTCGTATGAATTTAGCAATTGTCATTTCATGTTGTACCCACTGTCGTACGAGTCTGCAGAAAGTCATTTGAGAAGTTTTGAAAAATTGCCAGAAAGTTGTCAAAATTGCTAAAATCCAATTTTATAGCCTATTTCTAGAATCTATCAAACAAATCACTGTGTCAGGAATAGAGTAGCAACTACTGAGAATCCAATCATTTTCCTAGAGTGGCCTTTTTATCGATTTGAGTCTTTATTATCTTGTGTCAAAACCTTGTCATAACTATCAATCTTCAATCAATCATCAAAATGACCAAGTGTTGTGAACTCATGTCCGCTATCTTTTGGGAGTCTACCCATACATCTAGGGCATAGTATTCCTCATCTAAGTCAAATCTATACTTCAATCAATCAAACCTTGACAAGGTTGCATCATCTAATCATCTTGATTCAATTCATTCTTCAGTTGTCTTCATCTTATTCTTTTGATTCACCCAAGGTTAATGGTGGAGACTAGAGCTTCCTCTCACAAGAAATTAGGAGAAGCACTTAACATTGGAACTTTGTCTACTCACGTAGGTCCAACTCTTGAGTAACTCTACAATTCTAGTCTTTACGAAGACAACGGTCTTGGCAACTTTTGATTGAAATCTGGTTACATTCCTCCTTCATCAACTCACAGAGGTAATCAACAAAATCTACATCAATCTATTCCAGGGAGTCCTAAAACTCCTAACATGTCTCAAAGAATCAATACACATGAGGAAGAAACTCTAATCACCACTATGATGAAACAAATGCATGTCATGCAAGTCAAACTTAACAAACTTGAGAAAGAAAAGGAACCTAAAGAGTTCTCCATGGAAGCTCTATGTCCTTTTCCATTTGATAAAGACTTGTACATGTCACCATGCCCCCGGACAAAATGTGAGCAATGTGACAATCCTTATGATACCTCTTCCACAGAGAGTGACACATCCATCTTTGAAGACTATGATGACTATGATGAGGGACAATATAGTGATACCTATGACACCTATGTTCCCAAGAATCCTCCTCGTCATGTGCTCGTGCTTACTGGAAATGGGACATCACATTGGATAGATCATGATGGTGATCTATATGATTCTGATTTTGAAAGAGACTTTGATGATTTCTGTGAACAATGCCTAGATGATACATCTACTTCTATTGGGGAATATAAAATGTATTACATTGATTATAAATGTGCATACTACAAGGATCTCTCCTCTAAGAACTCTCGTGCTGAAAGTAAAGATTACACTCTCAAGCAAGACCAGGTTAGTGTTGAACCTTTGTCTTGTGATGGTTCCCTTCCATCCCCTACTTCCTCCAATACCCATACATTTCCTAAAGCTTCCAAGCCTATCAAATCTTTCACAAGTCCTTCATCCACCAAAGGTCCTAATACTTTTCATGCAGTTTCCTACAGTTATCCTCAAGGGCTACCTCTTAAAGAAACTCAAGCTAACCTTCACTTGGCTGAAAATACTTTCAATAATGCTAAACCCAAAGAGTCTAAGCCTTTATATACGATAATGCCTACTCTAGCTAGTCCTTCCCCATCTCTTCCAAAGTCTTCCATACAATCCCAACATGATCCCTTGTCCTTACAAATAGCTCCATGTCAAGAGGACTCTAAAAATGATAAAGAAAAGAACATAAAGAAATATCAAGATCAAGAAACCCCCATATCATCCAATCTTTTTCATGATGTCTCATATCTATTTCATGGTTCTTTTGACCCGCATGCCCTTTCTCATTCATTCCACCCTGTCTTAAGTCTTCTCCTAAGCAAGATCAAGCTACTACTTACACTGTTGAGCTTATTGACAATCAAAATAACCTTACTACACTTGCACTTTCCAAAGATTATACTTCCATTAAGGTTAGTAAAAATGGTGTTGTTACTTCCAATGTTAAGCCTATTGACAATCAAGAAAAAAATTGTATGCTTGTGCTATCCAAAGATCCTTGTCAAGATCAAAGTCTTCCATCTTCTTATTCTACCACTCCATGTTCATTTCCACTTTCTACTCTTCCTAAGTCTTTGCAAGCTCTAAAAAATCCTATCAAAGAAGTTGCTCCTATTCAAGATGTTCATGATTCTATTGAAAATCTTAACGCTCACTCTAAAGATGCTAATGTCCTTGGTTGTCACATAGATGATGATGAACTTATTGATTATCCTTTTGGATTTTCCATGTCCATCCTTGGACCTCCTCCACCAATACTAAGAGCTTCATGTATGCCTTCCATCTTGGGTCCTTATGTCCCTTCACTTTCCCCTCCTAACTCTCCTAATTCGCCATCCATCTTGGGTCCTTACATCCCTCCATCTCCCATCTTTCCTCAAGATCAACATAGATGCATACCCTTGAATCCTTTTCATCCACCCACCCATTTAAACTAGTCATATCCCCCTTCTTCTTCCACAAGTCCCAAGTCTTTTGGAAGTAACTTGAATGTTCAATACAAGAAAAAGAAGCAATACAAGAATCCATCAAAAAAAGAAGATCACCATGTCTCCTCTAATCAACATGGAGGCATAAAATCGAAAGAGATATCTAAGAAAAAAACTACAAGACAAGTATGGGTACCAAAATCTATCATTAAAGATATTCTCTCTAGATCATCAAAAGGAAATAAAAAGCCTACGGCTATATGGATTTTGAAGTCTCTCTTGAAAGAGTTTGGTGTTGAACAAAAAGTGAAATTGACATTCAAGCTTCCAAAGACTTCCACTTCATCTTCTTCCAAAAATATTCTTCCATTTCATGCGCCTAAACCACAACCTCTGCTATCCATTCACCATATTCCTTCACGTATTCCTTCATTCACATCTCCTCCATCCTCTTGCCACCCTTCCAAGTGTGTGTTGATGTTGATCTTGCCTTCCTTTCCATCTACCCTTTCACGATCCTTCCATTCATTACCCTTCTACCTTCTATCCTTTTTCCTCATTTGCCTATTCCTCCTATCTTCCAACCTCACTCACTTTACATAAAACCCTATCCTCCATTTTTCTCTTCCATCTCCCTTTCCCCATCAACATCTTTGAGCATATCATTTGAATCCTTGGCATATCATGGTTTATCCTTTCAAGGAGCATTATCTAAAAAGCTTGCCTTCTTCCAAAAAAGAGAAAAAAAAGAAAAAAAAGAAAAAATTTAAAAATGTGCCTTGGTGAAAACCTGGAAACAGGCACCTTGGTAACAAAAGTAAAGAGAAATAAATTCATCCTATGGTGAAAACCACTCTCTTGTGGCACCTTGGATAAGTACCGTGATGAAAACCTAGCAATCAGGGATCATGCATAGTTCTTCTACATATTTCATCCATTCCATCTTCTCTCTTTGATCTTGACAATGTTGATCTATACACGAATATTTGGCTATTTTGTGAGCTATCTTATAGTGATCTTTCTTTCATTCCTTTCATATTTAGCCTTCATATCTATCACTACCATTTTCCCCTTTGGTCTTGATCTAAAAAAAGAAAGAAAGAGTAGAACACGATGCTTTGAAACCTCTTGACATGTCTACTCCTTTGGACTGTATCCTTTCCTTCTTTGGCATTACACTTTTGTGACTTATCCCATGTTGGCCTTTCATTTCTTGTCCAAATGTGCTTTACATGACAACTTTCCCTAGCTTGGGTATTCTTGAAGATTTTTCCCTTGGGGATTTCTTCCCTTCATTCTCTTTCATTCTCGTCTTCCATCTCTTCCACCAACTTGCTAATCCCTCTTATTCTCCACCTTGCTAGACATTGGGACTGCACGATATGATCTTTCTTGGGAGTTTGAAATGGAAAAAGAGGCTATCAAGTATGCAAAGAATTGAAAAAGTGCCAAGTGCATAGTAATTTAATTCATGCTCCATGGAGAGATCTAATTCCCTTGACTACACAATGGCCTTTTCATCAATGGGCCTTTGATCTTATAGGAGCTATACATCCTCATTCTTCTAATGGACATACCCATATAATCATAGCTATAGATTATTTCACAAAATGGGTAGAAGTGGTCCCTTTGACATAAGCAACTGGGAAACAGATATCTATGTTCATCTTGAACTACATCATATGCAGATATGGGATCCCACATTCTATCATCATAGATAATGGGGGACAATTTAAAAATGAGGACCTAGATGATTTATGTGCCAAATTCAAGATTACTCAACATTGGTCATCTATATACTATCCTCAAGGGAATGGACAAGCAGAGGCTTCTAATAAGAATCTATTGAAAATTTTGCATCAAACAATTAATAAGACAGGAAGAGACTGGCATCTCATGATGAATCCAGCTCTCTGGGCCTACAAAACAAGTATTAGAACACCTACTGGGGCTACACCTTTTGCTTTAGTTTATAGGTCTGAAGCAATACTACCTATTGAGGTTAAAATCCCATCACTAAGAATCAGAATGCATGATCTAGTAACTGATGATGACTACAGAGTGTCTAGGTTGCAAGAACTTGAACTACTAGATGAGCGCAGACAAGCAGAGTATGATCATCTCAGAGTGTATCAGAAAAGAATGTCTAGAGGCTACAACAAGAAGGTCAGACACAGAGAATTTTAGGTTGGTGATCTAGTCCTGAGAGAGAATCCTAAAAATCAATCACATCGAGAATGCAAGGAGAAGTTTGAACCCAACTGGCTAGGTCCCTTTATTATCACTGCTACTTTTGGCTCTGGTGCCTATCAACTCTCAATGATTGAAGGAGAACATCTCCGAGAACCAATCAACGTTCTCCATCTAAGGAAATTCTATGCCTAAGGCATTCAGTCTATGGTAAAATGTCCTGAAAAAATTATAAAAATTTGAAAAGTCCTGAAAAAAATGAACATCTTGGTGAAAACCTAGCAATAGGCGCCTTGATGATTCACAAAAAAAGTAAAAAATATCAAAAATACAAAAAAAATGAAAAATAAAAAATGCAAAAAAATTGAAAAATTCAAAATTCAAAAAAATGAGAAAAAGAAAAAAAGTGCCTTGGTGAAAACCTGAAAACAGATGCCTTGGTAGCAAAAATAGAATCTTTGCCAAGATGGTGAAAACCTGGCAAATGGGTGCCACTTGTTTCAAAATGCTCCATCTATCAGCGCAATCTTGGTCTTTCCCAGCTTTCAGTCTTGCTTTAGTTTGTACATATCTCCTAGTTGGTTTTTCAATAAGTCAGTTTGTACACCAATCCGCTCAAGCGTCTGTATCCTATCAATGCTTAACACTTGGGGGAAATCAATGTCATATCCTATGGCCTCCAATGTATCTTAGATGTGTCATATCCAGTCAGAGCTTCATCCGAGTCAGTCAGTCAGTCTCATCTCCAGAAAGGATTTTGTATCTACAACAACGCAATCAAACACAAACTGAAAAATAATATGTGCTTTTTACATGCTTTTATCTCCTTGTATGCTTACTGATTCGCATTGATATTTTTCCATATTATGTCCTTTTGAGCTCTTCGATGATGTCCTTTACAAGATTTAGAGAGTGATGCCTGGGGGCATAATCTTTTCTTTATTTTTTGCTTGTATGTGAAAATCTAACAACCTTGGAAATTTTGGATTGAAATGGTGTCCGATTGTAAGAGCCTCTATCTCGAATTGGATGGCCATGCGTACCTCGACCATTGATACCCAGAAAATTCAAGGAAGTTTTTCTAACTATTATCTTTTGAGTGAGTTCTTTCTCCTATTGTGAAAGTGTGATCTTACCTAAGGATGTGAATGATAAAGGGTCACTACGGGTAATTCACATTGGATTTAGAATGATCTCTTGACTGTTTGAGGTGTTTTTCACGCAAGGTGTATTCAAGTCATCACAACATTTATGTTTTGATGCTTATAAAAATTGCAATATCAACATGGACATGATATTCAAGTCATCCTGGCATTTGTGCCTTGGTGCTTATATCTAATCTGACATTCCGAAAACAAAATCAATATTCATATAGCCATGCTTGTTGACCAGTGGGTGTTGTATTGATTCTTGTGCATACAAATTGATATTCATATGTCTATGGTTTCATAGCTAGTGGGCATTTTATTGATTTATTTGGTTACTGAAAAGTTTATGATGATAACAAATCGACATATGATCAGTGAGTAGGTCCTAGGTCCTAGGTTGCATTTCATTTTGCATGTTTCTTTGCATTTTGCATGTCTGCATGATCTCACAAATGTTTGGAAACACTTCAAAGCTTAAACAATTCTTCATATCAATTCTTCACATCTAACGAGTGCTGAGTCTCAATCGAAGGTCTCTTCACCAAACTGCAAGCAGTCACCCTCCTGGGTTAAACATCCTTTTGACATAAGATTGAGTACTTGTCTTCATCAACCTGCAATAACATATCATGTGTATCGCTACATTTACATCCCATATCATTACCATTTTTTGCATTACATTACATCCAGTGCATAAGCATAAATCATCCATACATCTTTTCATAATCAATTACATTTGCATAATGTCCATACATATGAAAGAAATCATTGCATTGCATTAATCCATACATACATTCTACACTACTCATAGCATAAGCATAACATGATGTCATCATAAATCCACACATGACAAGTACATATGAAGTCACGACCCAAAATATCAATCTCATATATATCATCAACTCAAAATGTGTTAGGGGTGCACTACTGGCACAATATACAAAAGAATGAGCTCCTAAGAGCTATCAGAGTCAGAATAGTATATCAATGATAAAAAAGAACAGAGTATATCAAAACATAAGAACATGAATCAACTATCGGCATGCTTCTCCGCATCTGGTGGAGGAGGGGGTGGTGCATCTGGTATCACCTCTACTCTTGGTGCCCTAGCTCCCTCTGAGGCTGCCATGTAATCTAAATAAGTGGGTACTCTTTATGCAGCAGGGACAACAACATAATATGCAGACACATAATATGAAGCCCGTGAGGTCTGATGGGTCACCTTTGTCTGTAATCTCTGAACCTCTGAGTGAAACTCTGCATGAAGCTTTGTGCACTGCCTATCTACCTCTAGATACCTCTCCTCCCACCTAGCACTCTGTACCTTTAGGTCCTGGACCTGAGCTCTGAGATGTCTAATAGTCTCTGATGAAGTGAGAGGAATAGTAGGATCTACCTTAGCTGTTGGCATCTCTATGTCCTGTGTTGGTTTTTCTGGCTGCTGGTTAGTGGTATCTGCTCTATGTACCATACGACGTCTAACCTCAGCTCCTAGATCAAAAGTGGTATCTACTTGTAAGGGATCTCCATCACCACCTACAAACTGCTCAGCTGATAAGACATCATCTGTAGAACCAACACCGCCCAAAGTACCACTCTCACCCCTAGTCCATCTCTGTGAACCTATGGATGTACCTACTAAAGAAGTAGAAGGACGAGGGGGCTTCATATGTCCTGATGGTCTCTGAAGTGGAGCCATCGCTCTCTGTCTGGGTGGTGTAGGATGCACTATCTGAGGTCTCGGGCCCTGTACCCCAGGAGCACCTGTAACATCCATCACCTCCTCCATGGAGGGTATCAACTCAGTGGGATCTGAGAATCTATGAATGGGGTGATCAGCAAGCCAAGAGATGTATCCATATGTGACCCCTACATCAACAACCTATGGACGGTAGTCCCAATATCTACCTATGATAGCACTATACTCCTCTGAACATAAAGAATAAGTGAACCTCTGTGTCCATCTGAGCCCGATCTCACGAACAATGCGAGCATAAGTAGTATACTCTTGCGTGGCATCCTATCTCTGCCCATACTGATGCCACACTCTAGTAATAAAAAATCTCTCCAAAATGGTGTGAGAACAACCAATGAGTACTCGACTTTGAAAAAGAAAGTTGTACTGCTCCCTCGCAGTGGGCCAGGCCTCTATCTGCAAGTAGGGTCTCCAATGCACAAATGTAATATCATCCAAGCATCATCTAAAATACTCAGTATGAACCATGTGGACCTATGTGACATAACTAGCATACATATATATCACTGGCTTTTGTGGCTGACGCTGTGTCTAAAAAATCGGTCTCAAAACTAGGATATGCTCCCAGGCCCATATCTGTAACACAAGAGCTCTAGAAGTGAAACTCTTGCAATCCTGATACACAACCTCGTGCATCTTTGAAAACATATGTGCCAAAAGACACTGACCCCAAGCAAGCTTAGTGGGAGTCACCATGAGAAGTGCTACCATCGAGGCCCATCCCATCAAGAAACCGTTCTGTTGACGACCTAGCATGATGAGCTCACCGATCATCCCAGCAATAATGCACTCTAAACGGTGTGTCTAACCATATCTCTATACAAGGGTCTCCCAAGAAATGGACCCCGTCAACTATGTATCATCCCCGAACAAATGCCTAAATACATGAAGACCTGTCTGGCCGGAAATCACATACTCAGGACACCGACTGCTATGGAATGGAATGCATAGTATCCTATATATGTCCTTTGAAGTCACAGTGATCTCTCCAGTCGGTAAATTAAACGTATGTGTCTCAGAGTGGAATCTCTCGATAAGTGTAGTCAACAGGCCATGGTTTACCCTAATATCAGGTAAATGGATCAAATACTCAAAACCACATGCAGTAAGATGAACCCTCATAGGGTCAGGAAGTGAGACACATAATCTCTGGGTCACCGGGTATGAATGTCGGACATGAACATCTGGATATGTGACCTATATCATACAAAAAATAGGGAATTATATTAGAAATTGGGTTCAACAATAGGCTAATAGTACAGAAATTGGACAGTTTGGTATTTCAGAAGGTAGGTCAAAGAGTCAGCAATCAGGTAGAACAATCAGAAAAGTTAAAATTTTGACCTAAATATCAGTTTTTAACTGACTGTTATTCATACGATAGTCCAGACTAGCACCGAAAGTCGTACGACACTCTACAATAGCCCATACGACAATCCATGGTCATACGACACTGGGCACTTAGTCATATGAGTTTCAAGGGACCCGATGAAATGTCGTATGACTTTTCGAGGGACCCGATGAAATGTCATACGATTCATGGGTCCCTCTCATACGACATTGGGTGGGTCATGAAATGACAAAGCAAATGGAATTCAAATGTCGTACGAGTCTGGGTTGGGACTCGTACGAGTTTTCATACATGCAAAATTCAAAAAGAAAAACGCGTATGAAAAAAGTCTAAAATGCTATAAAACATGAAAAATTTGAATTTTCAGACGGGCACAGAGGTCCACATACCGAATGTCCATACTGTCGAGGTCTATCATGTCTTTGAGTGCGCTCAAATCAATGCGAACTCATAGGTACCTTTGGTTCTCATTGTTCTTCCATTTTCTTGCTCAGAGGGCTCCACAAGATCTCAAAAGTCAAAATGATTTGAAAATGACCCTTCTGGCCTTTATATAGCTTTTGACCTAATTTTCAAAAGTGCTCTGTTTTCCATGAAAATTGCACCCCTAGCTAATTTCGACGTTCTAAATCCATTTTCAGGATCAAAATCAAAATCTAAGATCATTTACTATGTCAAAATTATGATTTAAATTTTTTGCGCCCAGGACAGTCTACTGCTTGCATATTTGACCTTCCATCATCACAGAAATCTAGTATTCAACTTAATTGATTATCTTGCATCAAACCATCAAAATTTCAACTTGGTCAACCACGGTCAACTCATGGTCAAACCTAGTCAAACTTGGTCTCCAAGACCTCCAAATGATACAAAATGCATTTTCGAACATGTGTAACCATTTCTCAAATCAATTAACATGCTTCTGAACTATTCAACACTGACTTTTCTTGTCAGATTTCAATTTTAATCCCGAAGGGGGCATGGTATTGCATATCATTCAAAGTCTGTAATCTAAATTTGGAAATCATATCTTTCCTCAATAATCAAGACAACAACCACGTTGTTGATTCATCAAAAGACCTCATCGCTTGGGACAAATCAATCATCACTCAGGGCATATCAGATTCATCGAGATCCATATCAATTTGGTATTCCCTTAATCTTGTAAATTGTATCAATTTTTGCAACTATTGGTTCAATTGTGTTATTTCCTTGGTTCTTCGGAAACTGAAGGGTTCAGATGTGATACCAATGTGATTCAATATAAGGACAATTGGGTCTGTAATCGGTCACTCACTTCTTCACAATCATAAGGTTCGAAATCAGGCATTGTGACACTTTTTTGCAATCATCGGTCCATTTGCTATTATAGTTAACATTATATTTGGTCATTCAGGACCTAACATCTTCAAATCTTTCAATCAGTTTCTGTCTCATATCCAGATTTCTGTTTCATATCAATATCAACTACAATCAGATTCTTTATCAAACACAAATTGTCTTTGAACCATTGCGCTTCACACAGTAATTTAAAGAGGGGCAAAATGTAATACCCCAAAAATGGGCTATAGGTTCATTAACCTCCTACATCTTCAAATCAAATGAAATCGACATCAAAGTCCTAACCTAAGGCACATCTGCACATTATCAAATTTAATTGATTATCCTAAATTCTGCATCAGGGAATATTCCTAATTATCCTAATTATCTTTGATTTAATGATTATTTGGTGATAAATCCAATTTATCCTAAAGTTTGATTAATTGAATATTCTCAATATTTAATTAATTAGATTTAATTCTGCCACTTAATTATTTAATTGAAGTTAATTATATTTATTCCTAAATTGTATTATTTAATTTTGACAATAAATCCAAAATCCTATGAATAATTGATTAAATTCTTATTTAATTAATTAAAGCAAGTTGTCAATTTTTAATAATATTATTTTTGAATAAAAGTTTGAAATTTTTTTGATTAACCCATAAATCAATTGTTTTATTTTTCAAAATCAGTTAAGGTGGAAATAAATCACTTTATTATTAAATCAATTCATATTAAAACATGCACAATCAATAAAAGAAGATAACTATCAATTATCAATTAAAGCTAAACTCTATTTTGAATTGATCTCTGCTTTTGCACGTTTTAGTGAGTTAAATATCCTTTATTTAAAAATAACTCAAAAATCAACCTAAGTTATTTGAGTGATTTATGGCTTTTTTTCAATGCATCCTCAAAGCCTTGGATTTCTATAAAATCAAGGCTCAGCTCTTCACAAATCATCCATAGAATCCATAGAATTTGCATACTTACTTTGGTGAATTGACATCAGAGGAATCATCAAGCTTCTTGCGAATCAGCGTTTTGTGAGATCAATCTTGTTTTCAATTCATTCTAGTTTCATATTTCATATCATTGTTAGCTTAATTTGCATATCATAGATCAATTTCATCTAGCTTAGAACTCATATCAGATTTTTCATAATAATTGCATAGAAAATACAAAAATATAGATTAATTGCATTCATTCCATATCTAGATTAATTGCATTCAAATCTTTCATTTAGGTGTCGTCAAGGTCACTGATCTTGGTATAATTTGAGAATACATACTCGCATCTACTAGAAGGTAGTAAATCACCTGGTTAGTTTAGTTTTTCATTTATTACACAATTTCAATTTCAACTAACCTCTAATGTTTTACTGAAGTGTTGTGTCTACAGAATAGTTACAAAATTCACACACACACTAGGACCCCTTAAGACATACTTGAGCTTTCCAATGTGTCAAAAGGGGTCATGGGGACTTCCTAGAGGTCCTAACGCGTGATAAAGTGTACTAGAACCCCTAGGGAGTCCCCATGACCACTTTGGACACATTGGAACACTCAAGTGTGTCTTAAGGGGTCTTAGGACCCCTTAAAACATAGTTGAGTGTTCCAATGTGTCAAAATCAGTCATGGGGACTCCCTAGGGGTCCTAGAACATGATAAGGCGTACTAGGACCCCTAGGGAGTCCCCGTGACCCCTTTTGACACATTGGAACACTCACATGTGTCCAAAGGGGTCCTAAGATCCCTTAAGACACACTTGAGCCCTTTTGACACATTGGAATGCTCAAGTGTGTCTTAAGGGGTCGTAGGACCCCTTAAGACACACTTGAGCATTCCAATGTGTCAAAAGGGGTCATGGGGACTCCCTAGGGTGCTAGTACGCCTTATCACATGTTATGAAACCTGTAAAAGGCACATTTAATACAAAGATTTTCCGACCACCTTTAAAGACCTAAAAGAAATGACAAAAAAATTTAGCCCAAAAATACATACCGCATTTCTATATGTAGTACCGTAAGCTTCAACAATCCAGTCGGCTTCCTCTGCTAAGGCACAAAGAACTTCATTAATGTATGCTCTAGGAGGAAGATTATAATTTCCATATTTCTGCAAGAGATTCTCCAAAATGTGTAATATTATATATAATATATTAGTATACATTAGTATATGTATTATATATATATTATATACATGTTAGTATATATAATACATTAGTATATATATAATATATTATATATATTAGTATATTTAATACATTAGTACATAGAATACATTAGTATATTATAATACATTAGTATATATATAATATACATTATATATATCATATGCCTCTTTTCTATATATATATTATATACATCAATATATGTAAAAGTTCAAGTTTTTTCATTTGCTCCCACCCTTTTTTCATCAGCCTGTACATATCGGGTACCCGATATGTAATCGGATACCTGATTTTTGACAAGTAATATTTGACCAAAATATTCCCTGTCCCCACAGACCAGACAATTATGGGATTTTATACTTTTTTCACACGTTGCAAAAAAAAAAGTGATTTGGGGCCCATTGTTTGATTTTTGTTGACTTGTGGTCTCACCATGGGAAGCAGCAGTTGTTGAAAGGCTAAACGCAAGAGGAAGCTGACAGATGAAGAAATTCAAGCATATAGGGAAAAAGATAAGGAAAATCACCGAAGAAGGAGAGAAGGTATGTTAAACATTAATCAAGGTGACCCTGTAAATGTAGTTGTAAGTGAAGAGGATGTTCAATTTGAAAATGCACAGATGGAGATTTAAAATGTAGACTTTGGGAATGAAAATGTTGCACAAGAACCACATGAATGTTATACATCTGCAAATTATATGTGAAATGAAGTCCCTTGCAATAAAGATAATCAATCTTCAAATTTGGGGCTTTCAAGAACACCTAAATGGTTAATTGAAATTGAGGAGAATGTTATGAATATTTGGGAAGGAAAGAGGTCACATAGAACCGTTAGGTTGTGGGCTTCAAGACTTTATGATCCATTTTTTCGAAACAAGACATTGGTTGAGCAATGTCAAATTTTTTTGGAGTTGTTAAAGATGAAAAAGATGAGACTTGTGCTTGTGAAATTGAAGATTCGTGTGAACAAGAAAATGGAGAGAAATGCCATTGTTGTGAAGAAACTTTTGAATGCTCTCAATAGCATTCGGAAGACTAGTAGAGAAAAAGACAAGAGAGTTGCTTGCGGGGTTATTACAACCTCCTTAGTAAGTCATTAGTTTAGAAAGGCTCGTTTGATGAGACAAACTTGTGCAATTGTAAGAAGAAAAAGACTTGATGATCCACTTCAAATTGATACATGGGCTTATGGTGGGAGACTTCCACGTTTCGATAAGAAGCTAACAGATGTTGTGAAGGATGAAATTCAACCATTTTGGGATGCTAACTCAAGAGTGTCACCAAATGTGAAGGATGTCTTGAAGTTGAGAGTTGGCAATCGAGACCGCACTCCACATCCTAAACATTATGTGGAGGTAAGTCAAACAATGTTGTATAAAAAATTTTGTGAGACACATCCAACATTGAAAATATCACAAAGGTCTTTTGAATCCGTGAAGCCATTTTATTGTGTACCCCATAAGATTCGAAATACATGTTGCAAATATCATGTTGAGTTTGCAATGCATTATGAATTATTACAGTCCATTCATTCTAGTTTGCATACTAATGAAATGCTAGAGGATTGTGGTGCAAGTGGTCTTCCCAAATCATCAAGAGACTTGCTAGATCAATTTTTATGTCATAGAGATGATGGTTGTTTATTTTATAAAAAAGATTGCTTAAATGCCAAGTGCTCAGAATGTGGTGGCTTGTCCAAGTTTAGAACATGTTTTCATGAGGGTTTGGAACACAATTTTGGAAAGACACTCATAAAAAAAAAGGTATATGAAATAGTGAAATATACATTGAAGAGTGGAGGTGAAGGCTCTAGATGTGAGTTAGTTGCAAAAGAATACAATGTTGCTGATTTTATCTCAGATTTGAAGACAAATCTTTTTTACAAGTATGCAAGGCATAGTCATAGGTCTCAATGGTTGGATCCACAATTCAGGACATGTAAGGACACTTTTCCCATTGGAACTATTATATCCGTTGTAGACTTTGCGGAGAACTATACATTGCAGCTCCAAAATGAGACTCAAGCTCAATATTACAATTCCATTCAAGTTGCTATTTTTGTACACATCACATATAGACATTCCCCTGATAGCACAAAAGATGAGCGAAAGATAATCATAGAGTACCATTTTTATATGAGCGATGACAAGTCTCACTCTCATGAGTTTGTTCAACATTGTTTCTAATACTATTTTGACTTCTTGCGGGAAAATGGTATTTCTATGGATAGGCATCTCATTTGGTCGGATAATTGTACCAGTCAATTTAAGAATGTCAGAATGTTTTATTGGTTGTGTAGAATGCATGTGGAGAGAGGTGTACCTCATATTTGGAGTTTTTTTGAGTCAAGGCATGGGAAAGGGGAGCATGATGGAGCAGGTGCATGTGTGAAGAGAGCTCTAGTTAAGGAGCAATTGAGGATTTCAAGTGTTGTACTTCTTGATGCTCGTTCTATTTTTGATTGGTGTACTTTAGCATTGTCACAAGGGGGGACTCTTGATTCTACAGTGCGTAGATTCTTTTGGTTGGTTGAGGGGGGAACTATAGGAGATAGATTGGATTGTCAAATAGTGAAAAACTCTTCAAAAATGCATTCATTCCGAAGCTCCAATAGTAGTACATGGACCATTTGGACATGAGAGTTGGCTTGTTTTTGCCCCATGTGTTTTTAGTATGATTGGGATCATTGCGAGTCAAGTGAGTGGGTGGATACATGGGTTCCACAGTATCTGACTCCTTTATCTTTGACACTCTCTATAAGAAATGATGACATGGACACTTTAGTTGACTATGACCATCTTTCAGATCTTTTGAAGCCAAGAGATGTTTTTGCATTGGTTGCACCGCAGGGGAATGATGAGAGGTCAGATTATTGGTTAGCACATTGTGTACAAGGTAAACAGAAGCTTGTACAACCAATGATAGATGGTGATGGGTTCACATATCCTACTAGTTTAGTTGTTGTTGCGGGAACATGGCTGCAAACATACATGATTAGAAAGAATGGAGTTCCCGCATTTGAAGACTATGAGAAGCACAAAACTATTCTCATGTATTCACACCTTGTTATAGAAACAAATGTCAAGTTGTCAAAGCATCAAAGAAGACCAAAGACAAAAGAACTTTGGACTATTACTACTGCTAATCATGAAGCACTATTGGAGACCCTGAAGGAAAGAGATGACCCTTCAGGAACACTTGACTAGGTAATAAGTTAACTTAGTGCATTTTTTTCTAAGTTTGTTAAGCTTAATTTCAATACATTAATTTGACCTTTCTTAGATTGTATTTTGGGTCAATAAACTTGGTTTTTAATGTGTATTGTAACTTGTGTAGGAGCACCTATGAAGACACCTATGGTCACCATGGATCCAATCAGAGATAGAAGAAAAAAAGGATCCTTAATGGTTAATTGAGATCTTTTGAAGCATATAATGGCAATTTATAACAATCAATTTGATTTAAAAGTTAAATTTCCTAAAACTCTTCATAAGGACTTATGACCAAAATAAAGTATGGGTGGCCAATAGTACCAAGAAGGGATCTTACATGTCATATACTTATGTCATTTGCATGGTTTGAATTCTTACATGGTTGATTGTTGTTTCTAATGCTTTAAGGATATTATTTTTTATCATTCTAAACAATCTATAAAAGTTAAACCTCAAAGGTAATAAGCTCCACAGTTCAAATTTCACAAGCTTAATCATGATTAATTTCATAGTTCAAATTTCAAACATACCACTAACAGTCAGTTGAAAGCGGCTCAACAACGTATCTTTCAAACTGGCAGCAATCTTTCGGGGCTTGTATCTTGGACCTCATGAGAGGTATCAACAAAATGTCAGGTGCTACGAGATCATGTTTTCAAGGTTTACAATAACCTGTCTCAGTTTTGGTTGATTTGACTTCATTTGCATTTGGCAAGGCGATCTCAGTCGATGCCAAAACTTGCAGTGAGGGTCAGCTGAAAGTGGCTCAGTATCGTATCTTTCAACCATCTGACTTGGCATCAAACTGTCTACTCCATTAGCTTCAGTTGGCTGGGTAAATGCCAGTGACAACCCCATTCGGCCCATAGAGTCACCGGAACGCTCGCGACCACGCTTGACCCAAGTGACCCCAAGGTGCACTAAGCACAATTGGGCAGCGATCTTCTGGGGCTTGTATCTCAAACCTCGTTAGAGGTATCGACAAACTGTTAGGTGCTACAGGATTGTGTTTTTGAGGTCTATAATAACCTCTCTTTATTTTGGGTGATTCGACTTCGTTTGCATATGGCAAGGTGATCTCAGTCGATGCCAAAACTTGCAGTGAGGGTCAGTTGAAAGTGGCTCAGCAACATATCTTTCAAACCGTTCGACTTGGCATTGAACTGTCTGCTCCATCAGCTCTAGTTGGCTGGGTAAACACCAGTGACAACCCCATTCTGCCCACAGAGTCACCAGAATGCTCGCGACCATGCTCGACCCAAGTGACCCCAAGGTGCACTAAGCACAATTGGGCAACGATCTTCTGAGGCTCATAGCTCAGACCTCGTGAGAGGTATCGATAAACTATCAGGTGCTGCAGGATCATGTTTTTGAGATCTACAATAAACTCTCTCAGTTTTGGGTGATTCAACTTCATTTGCATTTGGAAAGGTGATCTTAGTCGATGCCAAAACTTATAGTGAGGGTAAGTTGAAAGTGGCTCAGCAGTGTATCTTTCAAACCGTCTGACCTGGCATCGAACCATCTACTCCATCAGCTCTGGTTGGATGGTTAAACACTAGTGAAAACTCTATTCTTCCCATAGATTCACCAGAACGCTCGCGACCACGCTCGACCCAAGGGACCCCAAGGTGCACTAAGCACGATTGGGCAATGATCTTCTAGGGCTCGTATCTCAGACCTTATGAGAGATATTGACAAACTGTTAGGTGCTACAGGATCTTGTTTTCAAAGTCTACAATAACCTCTCTCGGTCTTGGGTGATTCAACTTCATTTACATTTGGCAAGGCGATCTTAATCGATGCCAAAACTTGCAATTAGGGTCAGTTGAAAGTGGCCCAGCAGCGTATCTTTCAAACTGTCTGACTTGGCATCAAACTATCTACTCCATCAGCTCTAGTTGGCCGAGTAAATGTTAGTGAATACCCCATTCTACCCATAGAGTCACCGGAATGCTCACGACCATGCTCGACCCAAGTGACCCCAAGGTGCACTAAGCACGATTGGGTAGTGATCTTTTGGGGCTTGTATCTCAGACCTCGTGAGAGGTATCTAAAAACTGTTAGGTGCTATGAGATCATTTTTTTGAGGTCTACAATAACCTCTCTCAATTTTGGGTGATTCGACTTCATTTTTATTTGGCAAGGTGATCTCAATCGATGCCAAAACTTGCAGTGAGGGTCAGTTGAAAGTGGCTCAGCAACGTATCTTTCAAACTATCTGACCTGGCATCGAACCATCTACTCCATCAACTCTGGTTGGCTGGGTAAATGCTAATGATAACCCCATTCTTCCCATAAAGTCATCGGAACGCTCGCGACAACGCTCGACCCAAGTGACCCCAAGGTGCACTAAGCACGATTGGGCAGTGATATTCTGGGGCTCATAGCTCAGACCTTGTGAGAGGTATCAATAAACTGTCAGGTGCTACAAGATTGTGTTTTCAAGGTCTACAATAACCTCTCTCAGTTTTGGGTGATTCAACTTTTTTTGCATTTGGCAAGGCGATCTCAGTCGATGCCAAAACTTGCAGTGAGGGTTAGTTGAAAGTGGCTTAGCAACGTATCTTTCAAACTGTCTGACTTGGCATTGAACTGTCTACTCCATCTGCTCCGGTTGGCTGGGTAAATGCCAGTGACAACCACATTCTACCCACAGAGTCACTAGAATGCTCGCGACCATGCTCGACCCAAGTGACCCCAAGGTGCACTAAGCACAATTGGGTAGTGATCTTCTGGGGCTCGTATCTCGGACCTCATGAGAGGTATCAAAAAAATTTTAGGTGCTACAAGATCATATTTTCAAGGTCTACAATAACCTCTCTCGATTTTGGGCAATTCAACTTCATTTGTATTTGGCAAGGTGATCTTAGCCGATGCCAAAACTTGTAGTGAGGGTTAGTTGAAAGTGGCTCAGCAACGTATCTTTCAAACCGTCTGACCTAGCATAAAAATGTCTCCTCCATTGGCTCCAATTGGCTGGGTAAACGCCAATGACAACCCCATTTTTCCCACAGAGTCACCAGAACAATCACGACCACACTCGACCTAAGTGACCCCAAGGTGCACTAAGCACAATTGGGCAGCAATCTTCTAGGGCTCGTATCTCAGACCTTGTGAGAGGTATTGACAAACCATTAGATGCTACGAGATCATGTTTTTGAATTCTACAATAAACTCTCTCAGTTTTGGGCTATTCAATTTCATTTGCATTTGGCAAAGCGATCTCAGTCGATGCCAAAACTTGTAGTGAGGGTCAGTTGAAAGTGGCTCAGCAGTGTATCTTTCAAACCGTCTGACTTGGCATCAAACTCTCTACTCCATCAGCTCTGATTGGCCAGGTAAATGCTAGTGACAACCTCTTTCTGCCCACAAAATCACCGAAATGCTCGCAACCACGCTCGACCCAAGTGACCCCAAGGTGCACTAAGCACAATTGGGCAGTGATCTTCCAAGGCTTGTATCTCAGACCTCGTGAGAGGTATTGACAAACCATTAGGTGCTACGGGATTTTATTTTCAAGTTCTACAATAACCTCTCTCAGTTTTGGGGGATTCAACTTCATTTTCATTTGGCAAGGTGATCTCAGTCGATGCCAAAACTTGCAGTGAGGGTTAGTTGAAAGTGGCTCAGCAGCATATCTTTCAAACTGTCCAACCTGGCATTGAACCCTCTACTCCATTAGCTCCGGTTGGCCGAGTAAATGCTAATGACAACCCCATTCTACCCACAGAGTCACTGGAATGCTCGAGACCGCACTCGAGACCACGCTCGACCCAAGTGACCCCAAGGTGCACTAAGCATGATTGGGCAGCCATCTTCTAGGGCTTGTATCTCAAACCTCGTGAGAGGTATCAAAAAACCTTTAGGTGCTATGGGATTCTGTTTTTAATTTCAACAATAACCTCTCTCAATTTTGGGTGATTCGACTTCATTTGCATTTGGCAAGGCGATCTCAGTCGATGCCAAAACTTGCAGTGAGGGTCAGTTGAAAGTAGCTTAGTAGCATATCTTTCAAACCGTCTGACCTGGCATCAAACCATCTTCTCCATTGGCTCCGGTTGGCCAGGTAAATGCTAGTGACAACCCTGTTCTACCCACAGAGTCATCGGAACACTCGTGACCATGCTCGACCCAAGTGACCCCAAGGTGCACTAAGCATGATTGGGAAGTGATCTTTCGGGGCTTGTATCTTGGACCTCGTGAGAGGTATTAAGAAATTGTTAGGTGCTATAGGATCATATTTTCAAGGTCTACAATAACCTCTCTCAATTTTAGGTGATTCGACTTCGTTTGCATTTGGCAAGGTGATATCAGTTGATGCCAAAACTTGCAGTGAGGGTTAGTTGAAAGTGGCTCAGCAGTGTATCTTTCAAACTGTCTCACTTGGCATCGAACTGTCTACTCCATTGGCTCTGGTTGGCTGGGTAAACGCCAGTGACAACCCCATTCTACCCACAGAGTCACCGGAACGCTCACGACCACACTCGACCCAAATGACCCCAAGGTGCACTAAGCATGATTGGGTAGTGATCTTTCAGGGCTCATATCTCAGACCTCATGAGAGGTATTGACAAACTGTTAGGTGCTACAGGATTATGTTTTGAGGTCTATAATAACCTCTCTCAGTTTTGGGCGATTCGACTTCATTTGCATTTGGCAAGGAGATCTCGGTCGATGCCAAAACTTATAGTGAGGGTCAATTGAAAGTGGCTCAGTAGCGTATCTTTCAAATTGTTTGACCTAGCATCAAATTGTTTTCTCCATCAGCTTCGGTTGGCTGGGTAAACGCCAGTGACAACCTCATTTTACCTGATGGAGCCTTAATTTTTTACAAAAATTAGTGCCTCCATTTGAGAAATAATGTTGGAGATTTGATAAGGTTGTCATTGATGTCATTGAAGGTTTTTTGGTTGCTCACAAGATATACAAACACATACTATTAAGTGGAGATAAAAACTAAGATAGATAGAAAAGACTATTGAATAAATAGCGTTGACAACTATGCAACTTGGCAATGTTGGAACATTAAGCATCATATCAGCATTCGAATGGAGTGAAGTATACACACCAACAATTAATGATCAAAGTCAACCCAAATAAATTTCATTTCCTCATAGATGTTAACAACTACAACATATTACAAAGATGACAATAAACATATTATTTGGAAGAATATTACAAGAGGCGGTAAAGTAAAACTCATCATGAATGTCCAGTCAGCAATAATCAACCCATGAAGTAACAACTTCATCAAATGAAGTGAACAAAACATGAGTTAAAGATTGATTAAACATATGCGTATGAAGACATTCGAAGGAGCCATGTAGTAATAAAAAATAAATATACACAGTGTTGAGCATAGTTCAAAGGCAGTATTAAAATCATTCAATGAACATTTGAGAGACGATATATTCAAGAGATGTTTTTTGTAAGTTTGAGGGATATCATGTTGTGCAAGAAATCATATATTATACACAACAGAAAAGTCAATAGTCACATGTCATATCTATCAATGGTAATATTGAAGATTGGAAATGAAGACCATAAGCTTATACGATAATGGAGATTTTTTATAGCGTGAAATGAAGGCTCCTGCATACACGATGATATTGAAACATTATTGCCAATAGTTAAAATTATTATAAGCGTGAACAAAAAGCATTGAAAACAATAATATATGAAATTAGCAATGCAAGTATGAGACTAAATGCACACACAATGAAAAATAGCGACATAATTGATGGTATAGAATTTGTATACGAAAATTCATAGAAGTGGTAAACAAAACTCTCATATTAGCAGCGATTGAATTTTTAATTTAGTGATGAAGAGAAGATGGCATGGTTTTTGTTTTGTAGAGAAATGATCTTCAGTATCGGTACTGATGGCCTCATCGTCGTCTTAGGCACAAGGAAAGTTAAGCACTAGAAATCTAGGAAATCTATAGAAGTTAAACCTCAAACATAATAAGCTCCATGAACAGGGTATTCCAAAGTAAAGAAAAAAAAATGTAACTTCAACAAGATATAATTTAAATCATAATGATAATCATAGTCAAGATATAACTTCACCATTCAATTCCATAAACATGAATAATAAATATGTATATACAAAAGATGATGCAAATATAACATATAAATGAACATGTTCTATATATGTATCAAATGTATCAAAAGTATGTCCATATACAAATATGGCACATGCCATTTCAAAATGTCTACAAAATCAATGTTTTAAGGTGTACAATGTGGCATACATGCCATCTCAAAATGTGCCAAGTATCATCTCTAAATGACCACAAAACTAAAACTACATCCTATGATGTAGGTGTTGGATACAATTGTCTGAAGGACATTGTTGGATTAGCTATGTGTTGTCTTTGATGTTACACAAATGTCATATCAATTATCATTCTCAGTGTCTACCAAGTTTAGTCGGTCAGCTAAGTGGTTCTCAGTGTCTACCGAGCTCAGTCGGTTAGCTAAGCGGTTCTCAGTGTCTACCAAGCTCAGTCAGTCAGCTAAGTGGTTCTCAGTGTCTACCAAGATCTCTTAGGTGTCTAAAGGAAACATGACAGGGTAACAGTGTTAACCGAGCCTCCTTGGTTATCGAAGGAAAAGTAGTGGTTACCGAGCTCTCTCAGTCTCTGAAGGATGTTGCAGAATTCGCTATGGTTACCGAGTTCACTCGGTCACCAAAGGAAATCTTTTCAGGATTAATGTTTACCGAGCATGGTCGACCTTTCAAAGGATTTTGTTATTACAATTTGTTTATCTAAGCCGACTGTTATAATAATTATTTGTCCTAACTTGACAATCTAAATGTTAATTAGAATGACATATATATAGAAGGTCAAGTGGTGAATAAGACATATACAGCATGCAGAAATCATTTTGAAGAAAGGTATGTGCGAATTTTGAAGGATGGTTAGATATCCTTGAGGAGTAGCAAAGATTTATTTGATCAGTAAGGATCTAGTGAAGCAGAACAAAGATCTATATTCAGCAATTCAGTTGCAGGTCATTTCATTGTTACTCTCTTACAATTGTAGCACTGATATCAAAATATCTTAACTGAGTTGGTTTAACAACCATTTTGTAAATCCTCTAACAAGTGATAGTTCTATTGAATTGTTTCAAGACCTCTTACAAGGCCACTCCTAGCAGGGTGATTAAATCCTCTAACAAGGTCACACCTAACAGTGTGTTTGGTAACCTTTTACCAGGTTGGCTTCTAATCGGGCATCACTTTAGAAGAGTGAAAAATAGTAACTAGTTACATTGGTGGTTTTTCCCATATTGGGTTTCCATGGTAAATCTGGTGTCTCTTGTGTTGATGTTATTTTCTTTATTCATGTAAGTTAATCAGTGATGAATGCTTAAGAACAGTTTAATTATTACACACTTCAAGGATCAAGTTTTAGCATTTCTCTATATATTTACCAAGTGGCATAGTAAATAATTTGTTAAGATATTTAAGGGATCAGTGGTAATATTTTTGTGGTTAACTGATTCACCCCCCCTCTCAGTTACTGCATCTATATTTCCAACAATAGGGGGATCATCAAAATGTAGCCTCTTTGAAGAAGTGTTGGGCTCGGATTGATCCTACATAAAAAAATGAGTTCAAACCAAAGTTAGATTTCTTACTTTATATGATTTGTATATATATATATATATATATATATATATATATAATTCATAATTCAAACACTAATTTAATTAAAATTCTAACTGAATACAAATATTTGTACCTGGTCTCTCGATCACCTACCACGACCAGGTGTCCTAGCATAAGTCCTAGGTAGCGAAGGGACCATGCTAGCAATACCAACTCTGACCTATAAATATATATTTGCAATAATGAGATTAGTAGAGTGGTGCAACATAGAGTAATAAATCTACAAAATAGGATGATAGCATAATAAAATTACAAATTGATTGAACTAAAATTAAAACTTACATTTGGTGATCCCTCCTCTGGAATAGTGGGTTGGGTCAACAAAGATAAGAAAGATTGTCGTGGGACCTCCCTCATAGTCGGAGTAACCTATGAGAGTAAAAAGATTGTCAGTTATATATCAATGTACTTCATCATAGCAACCTTGGTTACAAAATACAAATAACAATATGTAAAAGTCTACGTACAATTAGGCTATCGCTTCGAATCAAGATGCTTGTAACCCTACGCTCCTGAACTGGTGCCGGGAGATCATTAATAGCCACACCCTATACAATAAAGTGCAAGTAAAATATTTATTACTACACACAAGTGGCATACATATGCATGCATAATTAATTTTAAACAATTAACTACCTTTCCTTTGTCGACACCTGATGAAGGAACCCCCTCATGCCCCCCACTAACATCGGCTATAGCCTGCAAGAACACAATAAGATGACAATATATTAGTAAATGTATGAATTTTATTGCTCTAATTGATAGAGATTTAAGCATGTACACCAAATGATATAAAAAAAAACTAATGGGTACATAATTTATAATATACCGTATAGTCATCAAGGCCAAATAAAATGGCCGAAAGTGTGGACTCATCCACCTATCTCACCTCCTCCTGTGTCATCGACTGAACATAAATGGAAAAAATATATATACATAAGTGCATGCAATCATTAAAACTAATCTAAATAAATAAATTATTTTTAAATTAAATAAGTCATGTGACAAATTTATTTATAATGTTTACTCTTACCATATCAACAAGAGTCAATGGCTCTACGTACACCTCCTGAGCACTCTCATGAGATGTAGATGCTCCATGAGGTGTTGCAGCCTCTGCAGCTATGTCTCCTGTATCCTCCTCATCAATAACATGAAACTGATATCTATCAGCATTAGTAAGCAGTCTGAGGCACATATTCTTGCATATAATGCAAATATGGGGCTCGCATACATGTGAACTTCGACGAGATGTCGATGCGCCAGCATCATCCACACTAGGAGGCAACATTGACTTGGTCTGCGTGATCAACTAATCACTCAGTAAATGAATGGCCCTAATAGTCTGTTCGGTAGCCTCTGCAATGATATCAGGATGTTGCACTGGAGGAGGGGGTGTGACATCTGTGGGGGGGACAAAGGTAGTGGCCTTTTTGTGCTGGGTAGATGGCCTAGTCTAAGGAGCTCCTCTGCCTACGCCCATGTTGGGCCTCATACTCCAATAATCAACATGGTGACCAAGCACAAACTCAGCATACAATTTTCTTATGAAATAAAATGGGACCTCCAAATTGCTATGGGGTATTTTATCAAAAACCATCCACCAGCAATCCCAAAAGTTTGTGCACATTGCTTCATTTGTGCACCATTTTATTGATAATTTGGGCTTTTTGGGGTCAACTGGTATTCTGATTTTAGGATTGACAAAAAGGGCGGCTATACCTTCCTTACTTATATTAAGGGTTGCAATCTCATCATGGTCAAGCCCATCATCAAATTGGGCGTGCATATCATCACGCCAATGAAGAGCAGCATTATGTTGCTGCGTGAGTGTGTCAATATTTCCAACAATTGTATTTAGTGTGGCAAGCATGGGACCTAATGTAGGTATATTTTGATACGTGTTTTGGAAACCTCGTATTGTGTTCAAATTTTCTTGTATCAAATCTTGTAAAGATTTAGGGTTTAGATATGGGGGATTGTTTTCAGGATCATTATTTGGTGCGGGAGGGTTATTTTCTTCATTGTTGTCAGCCATGCCTGATTAAATAAAAAATAAATCTAAATTTCAATCTAATTTCATATATTATTACAAATATAAATACAAAACCCTATTTTAAAAAAAATGCTATATTTAGCATGAAAATGAAATAAATTAATAAAAATATACAAATAACTACTTACCGAATATGCTCGGAGTCAAATTTGTTGTTTCCAATATCAGGTACCTAAAAATATATCAGGTATATGAAAATCGCAGAAAGAAGTGAAGAAAATCACGCAAGGAAATGAAGAAAAGGGCTTGCGGGTTTCGGATTTATGCCATAGTTATCAGGTACCCGATTAGGCCTGTGCTTTGGTGGCAGGTTTGCCCAGGTGTACTGACACCCAGGCCTACTAAAAAGTTAACAAGCGCTTTCATGCACTTTTGGACGAGTGAAAAGTGAATATTTTTCACATCGCCACTTTTTGGCCCCTCATGATCTTGCACATATCCTGGCAAACAACCATATTCCAGAGCAATTACATATAAAATACCCCAACCGAAACTCCTGAAAGACACACAAGGTTTTAACCCAAGATTACATCATAGTACATAATATCAGTTTCTTGAATAATTCCAATAAGAAGAAGAAGAAGTAGAAAGGTGTTCTTTAGTTTGTTGATCGTCAACAATGCTAGTAGTAGGGTCCTGAGTAAAAACTGTAACTCTTATCAACACCTACACTAACATTATTAACCACAACAAGCACGTGTCATAAATAGTGGTTAGCCATAAAAGAATGAAAGTCCATAAAGGGAATAAATCATGATCAAACCCTCCATAAATAAGAATCATATTTTAGATGTTCCCTAGAATGTACATCGAGCAGTAATGCAACAGAGTAAGCTATCAATGTGTAAAGAGGTAATCAATTACTGACTTATCAAAGTATCAAATTAGTAAAAACATGGAGTTTTTAAAATAAACATAAAAGAAAACCACTCAAATACTTGCCTCCAAAGAAAATCAACAAGTATTTATCAAATCATGTCAACCCTGAATCTCCCAGAATGGAAAAGACACAACATCATTCTAAATATAGCATGCAAGAAGAAAGGAAATCCATAAAAAAATGTGAATAGCCATTTTGCATGGGTACCCATTTAACTGAGACTCCAAATAGGAAGAAAAATGAAATGACCGAGTGTGACCAAAATTGAAGCATTTTGCATGTGTTCATATTAGAGGGACAAATACAAACCAAAACTACTAATGAGAGACGCCCTTAACTATGAGATAAATAGCTTTTGGGGTAAAAAACTAATGCACACAAAGGTCAAAAGATATGGAATATAGGAATTTTGAGCAAATATACAAGTACTTCATAATCCTTAACACTATAACAAAGATATTTATTTATTCCATGAAGCTTGCTACCATTCTCATGTTTGAAAGACAAGAAAAGTAGTAACACCTATTGCCAAAGTACATACAAACTCATATGCCAATGATACCCCTCAACGTGCTAAACACAAACTTACAACAATAATATCAAATCTAAACATTGAAGCAACTCATTTTAATCTACATTCCTATGCCCACTAAACTTAAATTATATGCCCTAGGTTAATTAATGGCCCCAAAACATTCACATAAAAAATAATGTAGCTCGAATACAAATACAATAGACCCACAATATTCACATAAAATAATGACCACTATAAGAGGAGATAAAGAATGATATAACGAGCTCTGGTCAAGTCTGCAGAAACTATAATGGCCAAAAAGAGATGAAATCCCCATTTAAATGAGTATTGTAGTATAACCTGCCCAATTTAGACCTAAAATATAACATATAGTCAAAAAAATAGATGTAAATACCAACTTTAACCAACAATAATGATAGAAAATGCAGCACTCAACTCTTGAGACATCATGTCGATGTCAAACTATAGGGTCCAAATAAAACAAAAAAAAATGTATAATTTGGAAAAATAGAAAATGATACCATCACAATCTGCAGTTCAATTTACAAAATACTTGCAACTAATATAACATTTGACCACAACAAGATATCTAATCAAGTATATTTTTGTATGGCCATTAACCAAGGAACCCATATTCATCAAAAAATCATGTTAAGAATATTTTATATTGACATATGAGACATGTGAAATGCAAGCATAATCATAGTAATCAAAAGCCATCAATTTAACAAAATACAAGTCAAATATAAAAAAAATCCAAGTAAGAGAAGACGCATGCGAGTCACCAAAAAGTATGTTTCCTCATGTATAAATAGAGGAGGTTCAAAGCTCATAACCCCTTCAACGCACCAAAACATACACATGGATAAACTAGAGTCCATAAGGGCATGACACACAAAACCCATAAACTATCTTGCGTGTTATGAGAGCCACATCACCATGAACAATAGCTCCCCCATCCAAAAATGATTTGTGTACCAAAGGGAGAAAATAAGCTTTGTCCACCCATACTATTCAAACGCCCATATCATGCTACAAAATGATCGAAAAATAAATACATCTAAAAGATTAGGCAACAGTAGACCAAAGAAGAGCGAGAGAAAGAGTCTTCCCTAAAATACTAATATTTTCCTAAAATATATTCCCACCACACTCATATAATTCCAAAGGTGGACACCAAAGAAGACTCCTAAAAGAAGACTCCTACGTACATATGTTAAAAAAAAGTTACTAGGCTCATACATTGACTATTTTACACACATTAGAATGTAGTACGCCAAGAATTTACCAGAAAGAGTTAGACAACTACCACATACTCCCTAATATTGCATAATTACCTTTGAGGAGAGAAGAAAAAGATTCTTTAGACACTTCTTGGAAGGGTTGATTATCATCAATAGGCTTGTTAGCGAGGAAATCTACTATCATGATGACTTCCCTATAACAATGTTTAATATTAAAGGATCATTGAGATTAGAGATGAAGCATAACCTTATCTAAATGATACTACAGATTCCAATAGTTTTTTTTTATTGGTGATTGTAAATAAAATAACCACGGAGTCCTCTTCAATGACCAATTTGTTAATATTCAAGTCTAACAAAATTTTAACCCATAGGCTCAAAGCTTCGATTTTTGCAACATTATTAAAGCCTATTGGAATTTTTTAACATACAAATTTTCTAGAGCTATCCCTAATAATAAATCTAATATACCAAGTATCTCCAGATTCCCCCTAGATTCACCATTGAAGTTAATCTTGAAATGGCCCTTATACGAGGGAGACCATCGAGCTTGACATCTAAAATTGGATTTACCCTTGTGAGAGACATTACCGTGATATGGAATGGGTTTTTACAAAGGCTTGTTTCTTTGGACAAAATTGTCCCAAGATGTGAAGGTTTTTAGATGATTAATATTCTTATAAATTAAATTCATAGCTACCTTAGAAATGGAGTGTTTGATCTCATAAATTAGCTCTAATCATGATGAGAATTTATTTCTAAATATCCTATTGTTTCTTTCAAGCCAAATGTTCTAGATGATGATGGATGGAGGACTTTCCTAGAAGGATGAAAATAAGAAGTACTATGAATCAACAACCAACTTCTTAAAAAGGATAATAGATCAGGGCCTACAATATATATCCAACCCAATTTGGAAAAAATCTAATACCAAAAGTCCATGGCAAAAGGACATTGCATGAAGAGGTTATCCCGAATTGACATGTGTAGTTATCTAACCAAATGAGATGTCTATCCATTGCAATATCTTTTTCCTACAAGAACTCAAAAACAAAATCAAAATAATGTTGCACATACTCCGAGGAGTGAGATCTATCATCAGTCATATAAAAATTATACTCTATGATTATCTTCTTGTTTTGAACTATCAGGGGCATGTCTATATGTTATGCAGACAAAAATAATAATCTAAATGGAATTGTAATACTAATCTTGCAACCCATTATGTGATTAAAATTTGTAGTTTTCTATGACATCAACCACTGATATAATAGTTCCAATTGGGAAAGATTCCTTACACATCCTAAATAGTTGATCCAACCATTGAGATCTATGACTATACCTTGTATACTTGTAGAAAATATTTTCCATGAAATATAAACTAATATCAATAACACTACATTCTTTTGTAACCAACTCGCATCTGAAACCTTCACATCCACTCTTCAAAGTATATTTGACCATCTCATATATCTTTTTTTGAACAATTTTCTTTCTGAATTCATGTTCCTTGACCTCATAAAAATACGAAACAAACTTTGAGAATCCACCACATTATGAGAACTTGTCATTTAAGAAATCATTTCTATACAAGAATAAATCATCATCTCTACAACATAAAAAAAAAATGATCTAGCAAGTCTCACAATGAATTTAGAATTTGACTTGCACCATACTCTTGCAACATTTTGTTAGTGTGCAAAGTAGATTGAATGTTGCATAATAGTTCATAGTGCATTGAAAACTCCACATGATATTTGCAACAAGTATTTCAAATCTTAAGAGGTATAGGATAAAATGGCTTTAAGGATTGAAAATCCCTTTACGATATTTGTAGTGTTGGATGTGTCTTACAATTTATTTTTAACAACATTGTTTGACATACTTCCAAATAATGTTTAGCATGTGGTGCATAGTCTTGATTCTCAATTCTTAACTTTAAGACATCCTTAAGATTGGGTGATACTATTGAGTTAGAGTGCCAAAATAGTTTAATTTCCTCTTTCACACTATCATTTAGCTTCTCATCAACACATGGAAGCCTCCCACCAAAATCCATGTATCATTTTGAATAGGATCGTCAAGTATTTCTCTTCTTGCAAGTGCTCTATCCAAATTTTTATGATTTATGTTGAAATCAACAAAATTTTGTCTCATAAGGTGAGCCTTTCTCAAATGATGACTTATTAAAGAGGTTGTAATAACCCTTTGAGCATCTCTCTTATCTTTTTACTTCTTATTCTTTCTAATAGAATTGAGAGCATTAAAAATATTTTTCACAATAATATAACATTTTTCTCTATTTTCTTGTTCACGGGAATCTTCAATTTTGCTAGCATAGGTCTCATCTTTTACATATTTAGAAATTGTACAAAAAATTGGCATTTCTCAGTCAATGTTGTCTTTCGAAAAAAATCATTAAAAAGTTTCATAGCCCACAATTGAATGGTTCTTATTGATCTCTTGCCTTCAAAATTTCTCATAATATTCTCATCAATTTTAAGCAACCATTTTGGGGTTCTTGAAGGTATTGAATTTTGAATTTATCTTTCTTCCACATAAGGGACTTCATTTCTCATATAATTAGAGTTGTATAACTTTCATTTGGTTCATAAACATCATTTTCTATTCCAATTCCATCATTTTCATTTTCTATGCCTATTCCAACATTCTCTATTCCAATCTCATTTTCTATTGCAACTCCAATATTACTCATATTAATTTCAAAATTTTCATTGCAAACATGAATATCTTGTGCAACATTTTAATTTGCAATCTCTACATTTTCATTCTCATTGCCAAAATCATGTTCAATATTTCCAAATTCAATCTCCTCTTCACTTGAAATAATATTTATTGGTCGACAAGAGGCCTTGCCTTCACTAATATTTGACATAGCTTGTCTCCACTTCCTATGAATTTCTCTATCTCACTATCTACATGTTACTCCCCATCATAGCTCCTAAAAGATGATAAAAAATGATTACTAATGAACAATTTGTAAAAAATATGCTCTAAAAATCTTATTTTGTCTTTTGTTGTCTGAAAACCCATCTTTGTCACCTTCAAAAATAATGTAGGGACCGTTGGAATGAGAAAAATGGCCCAGTGCCCATTTTTTTGTGGTAGGTATCATATATTCAATTAATAACATATTTGATATGTTTGACATGAACTCCATAATTTCACAATGGTGCCAAGAATTTACCATTGGTTCCATTGTGGGAGGGTATCAAATATCAAATCTATACCCAATATCTAATATATAAAACTTTCATATATACACATACAATACATTATATATAATGCATTACATATGGAATAGACAGACAAAGAGAGAGAGAGAGAGAGAGAGAGAGAGAGAGAGATTTAACATAAGATTTCTATATTAAATAAAATAGATGACATCATACACATAATAGTAATATAATAATTTAGTTATTATATATTATAGTTTATTATATATTTTAAATGATATAATATCTTAATTATATTTAATATAATATATTATAATATATGATTGTATACACTTAAAAATGGCTTCATTAATTAATTAAATATTTATTATTTAATTAATATTTATTCATCTATTTATTAAATAAATTATTCAGTTTATTTAGTAAATTCACTATAGTTTATTCCTCTATCCTAAGTCTTCTAATTAGTCTTATTAAAGTGATTTAATTAAATATACAAGCACCTAAATATGACTAAGTCCCCTAGTCCACCTCATCTACCTAGTCACTTGACACATCACTTTGGCTAAAATAAATAATTATTATTAATTATTTATTCATATTTATCCTCACCCACACATGTCCTATTCTTAGGGGCTATGTGGCCTCATAAGACTTAGTCTCATGACCACATGTCCTCTCAACAACCAAGTCAAGAGACAATCCCTATGCCTAAGGGACCTCTTAAGCCACCTCTAAGGGTCAAAGGTGACTCATGGGACACTTGTACAAAGAGTCCTCATGAGGAAGAAGTCTTTCCTTCTTTCTCTCTTTGGTCTTTGTGAGACACTTGACATGTGTCTTTCCCTTCCACCTTGTTCTCCTCCATGTCAATGTGAGAGGAACATCTTCCCTATTCCTCCTCTCACATTCCAACTACATCCCCCTTTCTCTCAACTCCTTCAACAAAGTCAATCATAGCCCTAGGATCTTCCACCTTTCATTCTCAACCGTAGGATTGTGCCACCTAGGCCTAGGTCTTCCAAAACTCTATAAAAGGAGCCTCATTTCCCCTTTGTGAGCTAATAGAAGCAATAGAGAATAAGCATTCAAGCATCCAAGGATTCAAGCAAATAAGCATTCAAGCATCCATACTATCTTCATTTTTACTTGCATTCCATCCATTAGATTTTCATAAGCTATTGTGCACTCATTTCATTCAATCTCCACACTTTGGTGACATCTTGGGCAAAGGAGCTTCAAACTGGAAATCTGAGAGCTCAACACATCCAAGAAATCAAAGCTAGGAGGACAATGGAGACAAGCTGCATTGGTAGGTGAAGGTAATCTATTTAGTTTCATCATTTTGTTGTTACTTTGCATTCTTCATTGTGTTGCATTAGATTGGTTTATTGGCTTTTAATAGTTAATTTACCATCTCTAGTAAGTAGACATCTAATTTGCATACATTTTTGGTGCCCACCGTGGGGCAACCAACAAAATTTCACTTTTGTTTTTCAGTTTTCCGTGTGCAGATTTTTCTACAGGTTATTTCTGCGCATATATTCACGATTCCTACGCATCCATTCATTTCAGTTGCGCATCCATTTTCTGACGTACAAATTGCATTTTTTTTGTTTTCTGACAAATTTCTGTGCATTCATTCAACAGAGCTGCGCATCTATTCACTCTTGCGGTGCATCCATACTTTATGCGCATCAACATGATCTACCTATGCATTTACATCATTATATCGCGCATTCATCATTTATGCGCATCCATTTAGTTTTTCTGCGCATTTGTCTATTGTTTCTGAACATTTGTTTCATTTTGTAGTTTACATTCAATTTTTTAAAGTTTATTTGGTCATTTCTAATCTTTAACAAATGTCTGTTCATTCTGGTAGTTTTTAGGCTATTTTGCAGGACGTAATTTTTGAAGACCCCATTGCTAAAACAATTTTTCTAACAGTTTGATTGCAGATTGCCAAGGGGTTTGTAAAATAAACTATAATCTTGTTTGGGTTTAGAAAAAAGACATGTTTTTGCTTTGTGTGTCTTCTTTAGATTAGATTCAAGTGTCTATTGTGTTTTGCTTCATAAGCTTTTTGTAATCCCAAAATTGTAACAACGTATCCTCTCCCCTCGCCATTCATGGACCTTGGGTGTAAGAGAAACTCTTATAATTTTTAGAGGGCGGTCTTTGGTGGGAAAAGAGGTACTCACCCCAAGGAACGACCCAACCGATAACAGGCTATAACCAAGCCCTTCCAAACCAGCATATAAAAAATGCTAGTGTGATTAATCTCACGTTAGATAAGTGTGAATTCGTTGTGGCAACCAAAATCTCCTCTAGTACCCTAGTGGTGCGCTAAAGTTTTGCTTAGTAGAGGTGAAAGCCTTGCTTTGAAAGGATTAGGAGAGCCCCCTTAATTGGGAAAATGACTTGATCACAACCACCTAAATGGATGTACTTATTAAAAACTTATGTGTAGTAGCCAAAAACCTTCTATCTGCTGGCTCAAGGAGTCACCCAAGCTCGTGAAGACACCCCACATTACTCACGGTTCATAGTAGAGATAGCAGTTCTTTGGGAAGTAATGACCCATTGAATTCAGAACTTGGTGTGCCTAAGAAGTGAGTGCACTGTAAGGAGGAGCCCGTGCCTCCAAGTTCCTAGGTTGTCCGCTGTGAATTTGCATGGATGGATTTTATTATCCTAGTGGGGATTCAGCAGATATTGTCCTTGCCAACCATAGGATTGTAAGCGTGTTTGTGCATTCATATTAGAATAGTTAGATTAAAATCATTTATGTCTTGCGTGTGTGTGTCTATGCATTTTACTTTTGCCAAAAAATCAAAAAACATCAGAAAAACAATTTTTTTCCAAATCAGAGCTGAAAAACAAACAAATACCAAAAACCTGTGCATTTATCCTTATTTTCTGTGCATTGATCACAAACTGTTGTGCATTTATCACACTACTCTGCGCATTTGAATCTTCCAGTCCGCATTGGTCAAAACTTGCTATGCATTTGTTTATAATTTCTACGCATATATTCAACTATCTTGCACATTTGTTGCTGCGCATTTACAACAGAGTGCATTTCTTGAGATATTGAGAATTTCAAAATCATCTTTTCAGATACCCATTTGCGTCATTAGGAAGATTCTGGACAAAAATTCAATTTTCACAAGCATCTGATCTTTAGTTTGACCATTTCCATCAATTTTCATTATCTTTTCTTCATCAAATCTTTTCTTCCAATCTACCAATTTCAAAATTTAGTGTTGAAACATCATCTTATCTACCAGATTTTGATCTTTGTGATTTTTATCACATCAGGATTTATCATCCTTAATCAAACTTACCTAGGTCATTGTCTCTTGGTTTTTCTTTGTCATATCATAGGGAGATCCATTATTCCTATTGGCTTAGATTTTATCAAGTTGTTTCATTACTTTTCAACATTTATCTTATTCACCTTTCTCTCAAATCATTTTCCATATCTTTTCATCAAAAATCTTTCATCTCACAACCATCTTTTACACGTTTATGGTTCAAACTCGATCTCAGAAACTTAAACAACACATTGGTCCAGAATCCCTAGGCAAGATGGAAAAGAATACCAACAATGAAGAGAACCCTTAGTCAAAAGAACCTCCAAAGAAGACTTCATTCTTTACATTTGATGAAGAACCTACTGATGAAGAACTTAGGGATGCTACCCAAGATCCTAAATTATTTAAAGTCATGGAGAGACTTCTTGGCCTTGATAAAGAAATGTATTTTCTCATGTTAGCTCAACAAGGAGCTAAATTACCAATTGATTTTGATGTGTCCCATCTTAGAGAATTGTCTGATACCAATAATTAGGAAAATCCTAAGAATTCTCAAGATGCACATTCTCAAGGAGCAAAGGAAACCAACCAACCCTCAAATGTTTCCCAAAACAATCAACAATCCAATGCTTCTCATGATTCTCATCACCAAAATGCTTCCCAAAATACTCAAGGGAATGCTAACTCTATGGATCCAGTCCTACAACAAATCCAGATGCTTCAACAGAAAATCCATGACATCCAAACTAGATCATCAACCAAGAAATACTCTTTGGATGATATATGCCCTTATCCTTTTGATAAGAATTTAGCAATGATTCCATTCCCTCCTCATTTTGAGGTACCAAAATTTGATAAATACAAAGGGAATTCAGATCCACAAGACCATATTCATGAGTTTTGTGTTTCTTGTATTGAAGTCACTCACAATGATACATATCTTATGTGACTATTTCCACGTAGTTTAGGAGGACAAGCTATGGAATGGTTCTCCAAATTACCCCAAGGCATTAAATCTTTCAATGAACTTCTTGACAAATTTGTGACTCATTACTCATATAATATCAAACATGAGGTCACTATGCTTGATCTTTGCAATACACATCAAAAGAATGGAGAACCCTTCCTTACTTTTTTGTAAAGATGGCGTCAACTGTTTGCCAAGTATCCACGATCAATTCCTGAACAAGAAAAGATGGATATCTTTGTGCATAATCTTACATAAAAAATGAGCTATAGATTGCAATTGCAATGTCCTCCAAATTTTAACAAGCTCATAGACAATGGTATCAAAATTGAGGAAGCCATGGTTAGAAAATGTGAGATCAAACTTTATTCCAAAGATAATGTTGGTCCTTCAAATTCCAATTTCAATAATTACAACAATGACAAGTCCAAATTTTGGAATAAGAACAAAAATGTTGTCAATGATGGGATTGTGGATAATCACAATGCTAAACCAACACAACCACTTTTGAATCTCACTAGCAAAGCTAATGCTACTCAAGCTACTTATAGCAATCAATCTGCCAATCAGAATACCAACAAGAATTCATCAAAACCAAGATTTCCTTTCATGTCACCTCGAAGAAACTTTGCTCCTTTGGGGAAATCTTTGGAATTTGCATTATGGAAGTTAATCACCAAGAAACTCATTTAGCTTCTTGAAACTAGAGATTTTGAACCTAGGGTGAAGCTTTCTTGGTGGAATGATAATGATTATTGTGAATTCCACAGAGGAAAGGGTCACAAAATGAATGATTGTCAACGACTCAAAAATGTGATTCAAGACCTAATTGACAACGATGAAATCAGTGTAGATGGACATACCTCAAATGAGTCACATATGGCTTTTAAAGATCCACTTCCTGAGCATGAAAAAGGAATTTCTTGCAATGTTAAAGGTGATAACCAAGCCAATTATACTACTACAAACTATAAATATGCTGGTAATATCTTTGAGTTTCATCCTTTTGAATATTATGCCAATGTGATCGTTATAAAAGATAAATCAAAGAGTCAACCCATTAATGTTACTACTCGAGCTCAGTCCAAGGTTACTCTTCAAGGTGTCAGGTCCAAATCAAACAATTCTTAGAATAAACCTATTTATGTTCCAAAGTCTATGCCTAATGTTTCCAACCAATACAATCTTTTGGAACAATTAAAGAAAACACCAGCCTAGATATCTATCTTAGAGCTTTTACGTCTTTCACCATCTCATAAAGAAATCCTAGAGAAAGATCTCTTAGAAACACATGTCCCCACAACTCTAGATCATGATCAATTCCAAGCTATGGTGGGACACTTAACAACTCCGCATTACCTGACCTTCACTGAGCATGATGATATAGCTATCAACCAACCCCATAATAGACCACTCCACATAGAGGTTCTTGTACAAAGCCATAAAATTAAAAGAGTCTTGATAGATGGAGGAGCTGGCTTGAATATATGTACTTTGAAACTAGTCCTTGCATTGGGATTTTCTGAGAATGTTGTAGATCCAAAGAATAAAATCACCATCAAAGCTTATGACGAACAAGAGAGGTCATCTAAGGGATCTGTTGTTTTACCTATTAGAGTTGGTCCTGTAATTAAAGATGTGATTTTCCAAGTTCTTAATATGGATCTTGCTTATAATATCCTTTTGGGGAGACCTTGGATTCATTCTATGCAAGTTGTACCTTCAACTTATCACCAATGTCTGAAATTTCCCCATGAAGGACAAGAAATAACTATAAAAGGAGATCCTAATCCATTTCAATAATGCAACACTATGAAGACAGCTAATGATTCTTTGGTTCCTCATAACCATGTTGGTTCTTTTGCAACTACATTAGATGATCCTAGTAATATAGCCTCAACTTCTAAGATAGATGGGATCAAAATAGATATTAAAGAACAAGGCATGGGAGAGTATTCTATAGGTCAATATTTTTGTCTCACTGAATTGCCTTTATCTCCTCATTCATATGGGAGATCTTTAATCACTAGACAACAAATGGAACCCCCTCCTACACTTGTTTATGATAGATTTATAAGTGGGGGCACCATATCACAAGAGGCAACAGAACAAAATGCCAACCACTTGCTCAAGCCACAAAAAACTAAAGCAGATGATAAACATGAGAATATATCTCTTGATGTCTATGGCAAAGGGTATGCCTTGTTACAGAAGATGGGATATCGAGGTAGTGGACCTATAGGATTACAAAGAATAGGTGTCATCCAACCAATATTGCAAAATCCCAATTATCAAAGAGACACTATAGGCTTAGGCTATAAAAAAGAAAGATCAAAAGAATCAAGGGGTAAAGCTAAGCTAACACCTTTCCATGAAACATCAAAGGCTCCGGCATTGCAATTCAAGAAAAATGGTAAATATGTAGATCCTGAAAAATAAAGAATTGCAATGGAAATGATGGATCAGCTTGGAGATCATGTAGATGATTCTGATTCTAATGACTATGAATGGGATATCTTATCTAATGGAACTACTGATAAAGGAATTGATGTTGTCCAACATTATAATACTGATTATCATGAGGGGACGAGCTCAATGATTGATATGCTAGGATTAGTTCCACGTAATACTGCTTTTGACGATAGTGAGGAAAGTGAACTTTATCTTGCAATAGATGATTCAAGCAAGAGTATTGAGATAGACCTTGTTGATACTATCATTAACCTTGAATATTTTTCCATCTATACTCTTTCCACCTTTGAGCCAAATCCAAACAATCCCATGCCACTTGTACGACCTGACATTATTGATTGGGATTCTCCAGATTATCCTGAGCTTGACATTTTCCATAATGATGACGCTATTATTGATTATCTTGGAGTACGGGATCATCTACCACCAGGAGATCACAAGTCAGGATTCCCCATTGAGCTTAATGACATGGCCTATTTTGGTGAGGGTGCCAATCCTTTCGGTCACAAAAATATCAAAATAATAAATAGATCTAATGGTGAAAACCACTCTGTGGAAGTATTAGATCCTAAAAAAGTAAAAAGAAATGACGCATCTGATGGTGAAAACCTCTCTGAGGTGCCTGACAATGGAATAATTGACACTCTTCCCAATTATCTGTATCGAAAGCAATCATCCATTCTTATTGAACCAACAGTACCTCTTAACATTAGAACAAAGGAGTCTCCATGTATCCTCAAAGTAGCAGCATCCTTGACAGCAACAGAGAAAGAAGCTTTTACAAAAAAATTCAAAGAGAGACAAGTCAACTTTGCTTGGTCCTATGCTGATATGCCTGGGCTTGATCCTAATCTCATTATGCATCATTTATCTATTAGACCAAGGGTAAAGCCAATTAAATAGAAGCTTCGCAAGATGCATCCACACATAGCACTCATGGTTAAAGCAAAATTAAAAAAGCTTTTAGATGTTGGATTCATTCGTGCTATTGATTATGCTGAGTGGATTTCAAATATCGTACCTATCTCAAAACTAGATAAGTCTATCTAGATCTATATTGATTTTTGAGATCTTATCAAGGCTTGTCCCAAAGGTGACTTTCCTCTACCTAATATTGACATTATTTTTGATCTAACAGCTGGGCATGAAATGTTATCACTAATGGATGGTTTTTCTGGCTATAACCAAATCAAAATTGTGCCAGAAGACCAGGAAAAAATTGCTTTTACTTGTCCATGGGGTACATATTACTGGAATGTGATGCTATTTGGCCTTAAAAATGCTAGAGCGACTTACCAAGGAGCCATGACCACAATATTTCATGATATGATGCATACTGTCATGGAAGATTATGTTGACGATATATTAGCAAAATCAAAAGATAGATCTAGTCATCTAAAGGTGTTGAACAAGAGTTTTACAAGGATGGAAAAGTATCAAATTCAACTCAATCCAAAGAAATGTGCATTTGGAGTTACATCTGGTAAACTATTGGGGTATATTGTCTCAGCTAAAGGAATCAAGGTAGATCCAGAAAAAGTCAAAGCAATAATGGAGATGGCTTCCCCCACTAATATCAGTCAGTTAAGATCTTTGCAAGGATGTCTTCAATCCATTCGAAGATTTGTTTCTCAACTAGTAGATCGAAGTCATCCCTTTCAACACTTGCTGCATAAAAATATCTTATTTCAATGGGATGATAAATGTGAAGAGGCTTTCAATAAAATTAAGCAATATTTGGCGAATCCTCCAACATTAATGTCACCAATTCCAGGCAAGCCACTCTTGCTTTATATTTTAGTGATAGAAGTTTCTCTTGGTGCTCTTCTTGCTCAACAAGATCATGATGGAAAAGAGAAAGCCATCTATTATATTAGTTTCACCTTGGTGGGGTATGAGCTAAATTATTCTCCTATTGAAAGAGCTTGTCTCGCAGTTGTCTTTGCTTCACAAAAATGGTGACATTATATGTTGTCTCATTCTATCAAGCTAGTGGCAAAGATTGATCCTTTGAAGTATCTTCTAAGTAAGACAACATTAACAGGGAGGCTAGCTAAATGGGTCATGTTGCTTAGTGAATTTGACATTGACTACATTGATAGAAAGGTAATTAAAGTACAAGTTATAGCAGATCAGTTAGTTGATTCACCTTTGAAAGATCAACCAATATCTACAGAATTTCCAGACACTCATATCCTGACATTGTCTACTCAAGCCTAGAAGCTTTATTTTGATGGATCCTATACTCAACAGGGTTCTGGTGCTGGCATCTTATTTATTACACCACAAGGTTATACAATTCCAAAATCTTATAAGCTACTATTTCCTTGTACTGATAATGTAGCTGAATATGAGGCTTTGCTAATTGGTCTCAAGATGGCATTACAGTGGAGAGTCAATGAATTAAATGTCTATGGAGATTCTTAGTTAATCATCAATCAAGTTACTAATGAATATCAAACAAAGGATGATAAGCTATTACAATATAAACATATGGTAGATGATTTTAAGAATTACTTTAAGGTTATCACTTTTGAGCAGATTCCAAGGAATGACAACAAAGTTGTAGATGCTATGGCGACAATTGCTTCTCTATTTGATATAGATGATACTAAAGCACATTTTGAGTTCTTGGTGGAATCCTTGACTTATCCTGCGTATGATGATCCTGACACCAGTATCATATGTCATCTTATTGGGAGTGATTCCCCAATTTATGGCAATATCTATTCCTATCTAAAGGATAACATTATTCCACCCGACTTATCTCATAACCAAAAACACACCTTCCTTCACCAAACTTCCCGTTGCCTTTTAATATCTGAAGCCCTATATTGGTGAGGTCTTGACGGTACTCTTTTACAATGTCTAGAACAAGATGAGGCTCACACTCCCTTGCGAGATGTACATGAGGGTATTTGTGGAACTCATTCGAGTGGTCCATCTTTGGCTAAGAAGCTCATGTGTATGGGTTATTATTGTCCTACCATGGAAATAGATTCCTTTCATTTTGCTAGAGCATGCAAGAAATGTCAGATACATGGAAACCTTATTCATGCTCCAGCGTAAGAGTTACATCCTTTTACAACAACTTTTACATTCAATCGGTGGGGACTCGACCTCATGGGTGCTATCAACCCTCCCTCTTCCAATGGTCACAAATGGATTATTACTACAATAGAGTATTTTACTAAATGGATTGAGGCTGTTCCACTCATTACTGCCATTGGCAAACAAGTATCCATGTTTATCCTAAACTATATCATTTGCAGATATGGTATACCTATGTATCTTATCACTGATCATGGGAAGCGGTTCCAAAATCAGGACATGGATGAGCTATGTGCACAATTCCATATCACCCATAACTTCTCCACCATCTATTATCCTCAAGGTAATGGTCAAGCTGAGGTGTCTAATAAGACCATTGTCAAAATCCTACAAAAGACTGTCAATGACGCTGGCCATGACTGGCATCTCCAAATCAACCCAGCCTTGTGGACTTACCATACATCCATCCAAACCCCAACTGGAGCCACACCATATTCACTTGTTTATGGCTCTGAAGTTGTCCTGCCCCTCAAGGTCAAGTTACCATCTCTTCATGTTTCTCTCAAAGATTTGATTCCAGATGAAGAATACCGAGTAGCACGACTGACTGAACTGGAATTGCTGAATGAGCACCATCAATGAGCTTATGATCATTTAAAGGTTTATCAACAATGCATGTCCCATTAGTATAATAGTAAGGTCAAGTTCAGAGATTTTCAAGTGGGTGACCTTGTCCTTAGAGAGAATCCAAAGAATCAACAACATCAGGAAAAGAAAGGCAAGTTCAAACCCAACTAGATAGGTCCCTTTGTAGTTACAGTAGTATATGGTTCTAGGGATTATCAGTTATCTACACCTGAAGGTGATCCCTTGGATGAACCTCTTAACAGTATCCATCTTAAGAAGTTCTATGGTTAAGATCCCAATGCAAGGGGCATGTATATAGTGTATATCAAAAAAAAAAAATAGAAAAAAGAAAAATGTGCAATAAAAGCGTGTGGTGAAAACCTAGTAAACAGGCACCATGTGTATCATGTTAGCTCCTCTATCTATTAGGATTCTTCTAGTGTGTCTGTCCATTGGTATATATATCCACAATAAAGTGACTTGTCTGTTACTGTCTTCACCTTGTACATATCATAATAAAATGGCCAGTTCATAACACCATTCATTGTATATATCCATAATAAAATCCCATCGTAGCTTGGTCTTGTATCTTGGCCTTCACCTAAGTCTTGTCATGTCCTTCTTCATCCATAATAAGTTAGTCCATCACCTAGCTGGGGGCATGTCCTCGACCTAGTTTGGGAAGTGGATCTATGATAGTCATGACTCATAGAGGACAACAATGGAGTATTTTCACTAGGCATACAAACACAATCAAATGTTCTCACATGATGCTATCCTTATCTTGAATCATAATCTATGACTTATCTCTCACAACATGACCTCTTATTTGTACATCATCAATTGACCTAATCAAATACATATCTTAAATCTATCTTTTGGCAAAAAGAAATGGATATTCATGGCAGGCATGTTAGATTGGTTTTTTGTAAATTATGCATTTCATATATGGATTTCATTGTTATTATGTTTCCTATGCTATTCCGGGATATCTTTGACATGAGTTTTAAAAACTCCCATATCTCATTGATTAGAATGGCTAGGATGGGGCATGATATTTTTCTTTGATTGTTGTTTGGGGGCTATCTTTCCAATGAAGTCGAAGGAAAAATTAATTGGGGTGTCTATGCATCAGTGCCTTCATCCATTTAATAGTTGTGACAACAGACAAATCATGTTGTTTATCAATTTCTATTAATGGTGATATGCCAGCACATACCTTGACTCCAAATATTTGTTCCCCGATGAAGGTTTTGGAAAGTATTCCTTGTCTGTTATGCAAATGAAACTCAAGTCATCTCGGTTCAATTATACCTAGATGCTTGTCAAGTTTGCTATATTAAACTCCATGCAAGAAATGCTTAGGTCATCCTAGTTTAATTATACCTTGATGCTTGCATTTCCTTGCAACATAACGAGCTCAATGATGAGAATCAAATTTCAGCTATTTATGAAGTTTCAAGATGTTACCTAAAGTTGTGGAGATACTAATTTCATACTTCATTTTGCATTGCATTCAAAATTTGCTCATAACTCATATATCCATGTTCCTTTTATAGAGTTTTTGTAGGTTATCCTTTTAGGTTATCTTTTATCCTAGTCCATTCTTCTTGTGTCAAATACATAATTATTTTATGTTGAGGATACATGGATAACAAAAACAATAAATATCTTGCATCTTAAAAATGTTTTACATGGTTCATTTAGGTTCTTTTGTCATCATTTTAGTTATCATTTTATCTAATTATCTTTTAAGAACATTTTAGATCATTTACATACATTATCATTTGTAATATACCTTTCATTTTATTTTCATCATTGCATTAGTAATCACATAGCATTGCATTAGAAATTATTTACGACATAATCAATGTATCCATCACATGGTAAGATTCATTACTCATTATGCATTCATATCATATAAATCATCATACATTATATAACATAAACACTATGCATATCGAAGTAAAAATCATCACATCTTACATATGTCAGTACACACATGTATACATATAAAGAAAGCAAATCATGATAGAACTGCATCATCATATAGAATCAATCATATAAACAGTCCATAAAATGTCCAATATCCAATGATACAAAATATATAACCATGTGTCCAAATGTCATATATATCAAGTCACATAACATAATGAAGCACTAAAAATACAAGAATGTGTATGCAAGTGGTATCTATGATCTACTGCCTCTAGACTTTGTCTGTCACTGTCTATGAGATGCAATAAAGCCCTATTCTGCTGAACCTGAACCTGGAGCTGATGGACCTATTTGATCTCCTAACCCTATAGGTACTCTAGGAGGCCATGATGATATACCTCCACTAGCCCCAAAAGCCTATCTCTGTCATACCTCTGTACCCACTGCAAATGAGCTCTCTCTATAGCTCCCAATCCACTGATCCCTTGGGACCACCTATTTATAAGCCTCTCACCAGTAGGATATCTCCTTCCTGGCATGTATCATGGCTCTCAAGCTATCTCCATGAGGACCCATATCCTCTGTCCACTGCAACTCATCCAACAACATCTCTGACTCCCTGAGTCTCTCAATAGCTATATCCCGCTCATGTCTAAGTACATCCATCTAACTCTCCAGTCTCTCTATATGTCTCTCTATGCCAAGAACACGGTCTACCTGTACCTATGTCATTGCTAGTTAGACTAGCAATGAGTCAATATCTGGCTCCTCATCAGCAGCATCTCTCTGTAAAAAGGGATCCTATCCCCCGATGTCCATGTCTTCCTGCTCATCCTGTCCCCCCATGTTTGCCATTGGTATATCCTGATCATCCTGTATATCATCATGGATCTGTCCACCTTGTACCACTCTATCTTGAGCTAATACAACATATACCTCATCTGGTCCCTATGCTGGGGTAGCTGGTATATGTACCTATGGTACTAGTACCTATAAAGGAGCTCCTACTGCTAGCTGTGCCTGAGGCTATCTCCATCCTTGTCTAGTTGGGGGTGGCATCAATCCCCTCTGCCTCACACCACCTCCTCTCATCCTTGGTCCCACTCTCTGCCCTCTCCCTCCACCTCCTCCATCTCCTCTGTCACTATCTCCATAGTCATCGCCACCTCCTCTCCCTCATCCTCACCTGTCTCATCCATGAAGTCTCCCTTGACGGCTATCTACAGGATCCCTCTCTAGTGGCCTCATAGCTAGATCAGTCAATTGTGGCACAGGGAAGTCTCTCAAATGCTACTCAAGATCTGCAGTCATCCCAGGGTCTACAACTGTCTGCCTCATAGTCCATGCTTGGAATGGCATTTCAATAAACTCCTATCTGGCAACATCGAAGGACACCATAGGCCCCCAGTCCCACCTCTCTTGATGCATCCTCGCAAACTCAATAACTCCCTAAGGAATGCCCTAGATCCTACCAAACTAGCACAGGACCTGACTAACCAACTGTCTCTCAATGATGAAGGGTGTCTGCCCTATCAGCCATCATGACTCAAAAAAAAATCCCAGTTGCCACTCATCATCCCAAGGCTCACATCCTAGATAAGTTCTCCATGTCACTGTATGTAGTGTATCAAAAGTGTACCACCAAAACTCTAAGTGTCCTAGTTATGCCTAAGACAAAACTGAGGAGTATAGATGTATGTAGGGCTGACCTACACCTTGGAATCTGATTGCTACTAGTCAAGTAACTAAGATATGCTCCCATGCCCATACATGGAGTAGTGTCACACCTGCTGATAATGATGCACCTCTATGGTACACCACCTGATGCAAATCATGATAAAGATGTGCTAATAAACACACACCCCAAGCAAATCAAGTCCCATCCATCACCCGCTGTAATGTACAGCCCCATCCCACTACAAATCCATGTGACCTATGATCAGGGCATACAAATCCCCCAATTGCACCTACTAGAACCACTGGTAGAGGCTCATCAAAATCAACCATGTCCTCCCAACTAATCTCTCCCTCATCAATATCATCATCCCCAAATATGGCTCTACACTCTGTGACTCCATCGTGCCGATCGTACTATACTAACTCCCTTATGATAGGAAGCTGAAGGATGTGATATACATCCTCTAGTGTAACTATCATCTCCCCCGTCGGAAGATGGAAGGTACTCATCTCCGAGTGCCATCTCTCTGCTAAGGCTATCATCATACTGAGATTTTCCCGAATCTCGGGCATGTAGATAACATGATATAAACCAGATGCACCAATCAATAGTCTATCTATCTCTGACAGCGCTAGTCTCAGATTTTGTGTGACGGGATATCTCTCTTATGACATCAGAATATCAGTGATATCCTCCTATTGAAGTCAACAAAAATCAAGCTATCAGATTTTGATAAATTGATCTATCAATCTATATATCCTATCATATCAATTTCAAACATGCTCATCACATGTTTTAACAAATAATTCTATCAATTATCTACATTCAAGACTAGTTAACTAGCGACCATGCTACGATGTTGCCTATCTTGCATCAAATCGATCAAATCAACCGCTGCCAGATCAAATTAGCTTATTGACATCAAGTTTGACTTAATTGACTATCTACTTTGACCAAATTCTACCACCTAAAATATATGCGCAGCATTGAAACATGTATGCGCAACATTATTTAACATTTGCACTGGTCTTAACATATGCGCAATTTTCCTATACATTTGCACAACAATTCTGAACAAATGCGCAGAAACTACATATGTGCACTTTTAAATCATCCTTCGCAACACTAATTTTCCTCTAGTATGAATGCGTAGCTACCCTAAACTAATGCACAAAATTTTTAATTTTCTGCGCAAACATGGCTAGTTGTTGTGCATTAGTGCATTGCAACTGTGCATTCATTCTTCGTTCAAAAACAAAAAAAAATTCTAATCTACTTCTATCATTCAATCTATCCTAAAAATGCTAAAATCCTAATCTGTCATGCTAAAGATCACAAATTTGACAAAGAGGATCGAATCACCTACCGGTTCACCCGAATCGGGTGGTTGCTGGAAGCATTTGGCCCTCTTGAAATGGTGATCTAACAGCGGGAATGACATCCTGATGGCTCTTCTCTTCTCTCTCTCTAGCTCCAATCTCTGAATGACAAGTGTGCACAATGAGACTATTATGGACCCCTTAGCCCTATTTATAGCCCGTGGACCTGATATGCTTGGTGTGTGAACCCTATCTCCTTTTATTCACCTGTTTCACCCCATTTTTCCTCTATTCCTCCTACATTTCTTCAAGAGATTGATTGTTGAAATTAAATAAATAATAAAAAAAAAAACAACACAAAATCAATAAACTTTTAAAAATCAAATAAATCACTTTTATCAATCAATCTCTTGAGGGGGCATGCATAGGTCGTCTGAGACATCGTCTGGGGCAAAATGCTTGATTTTTCTTTGAAACAATGTGACAAGCACATTATTTCAAAGAGGGGTAAAATGTATACACTTAAAAATGGCTTCATTAATTAATTAAATATTTATTATTTAATTAATATTGACTTTATTATTTAATTAAATATTTATTATTTAATTAATATTTATTCCTCTATTTATTAAATAAATTATTCAGTTTATTTAGTAAATTCACTATAGTTTTTTCCTCTATCCTAAGTCTTCTAATTAGTCTTATTAAAGTGATTTAATTAAATATACAATCACCTAAATATGACTAAGTCCCCTTGTCCACCTCATCTACCTAGTCACTTGACACATCACTTTGGCTAAAATAAATAGTTATTATTAATTATTTATTCATATTTATCCTCACCCACACATGTCCTATTCTTAGGGGCTATGTGGCCTCATAAGACTTAGTCCATGACGACATGTCCTCTCAACAACCAAGTCAAGAGACAATCCCTATGCCTAAGGGACCTCTTAAGCCACCTCTAAGGGTCAAAGGTGACTCATGGGACACTTGTACAAAGAGTCCTCATGAGGAAGAGGTCTTTCCTTCTTTCTCTCTTTGGTCTTTGTGAGACACTTGACATGTGTCTTTCCCTTCCACCTTGTTCTCCTCCATGTCAATGTGAGAGGAACATCTTCCCTATTCCTCCTCTCACATTCCAACTACATCCCCCTTTCTCTCAACTCCTTCAACAAAGTCAATCATAGCCCTAGGATCTTACACCTTTCATTCTCAACCGTAGGATTGTGCCACCTAGGCCTAGGTCTTCCAAAACTCTATAAAAGGAGCCTCATTTCCCCTTTGTGAGCTAATAGAAGCAATAGATTTTCATAAGCTATGGTGCACTCATTTCATTCAATCTCCACACTTTGGTGACATCTTGGGCAAAGGAGCTTCAAACTGGAAATCTGAGAGCTCAACACATCCAAGAAATCAATGCTAGGAGGACAATGGAGACAAGCTGCATTGTTAGGTGAAGGTAATCTATTTAGTTTCATCATTTTTTTGTTACTTTGCATTCTTCATTGTGTTGCATTAGATTAGTTTATTGGCTTTTAATAGTTAATTTATCATCTCTAGTAAGTAGACATCTAATTTTCATACAATGATATAATATAATATCTTAATATATAATTAATATAATATAGTATGATATATATTACATAGGATTATATAGTATTGTGTATTTTATGATATATTATATAGTGTAATAATATACTAAATACATTGGATATCTAATACCTCAAACATAAATCTACAGAATTGGGATTTGCCTTGGGATTGCTATGAGATTTGGCTTGGGAATGCCAAACCTAGAAAGTCAACCATAAAAATGTGCTTATGACATTTCTTTACGTTTCCATAATTTGGCCATGTAGATGATGACTTTTTTAACTCAAAATTGATGAAACAAAATGGTTTCTTAAGGTGATCCTTAGCTTTCAGCCAATATAAATTCTATCTAATTTTGACTTTAATAAATAATTATTATTCATTTTCTAATTGGATTATGTCTAATGTCCTAATTGATAGGCTAATTGAAAAACTTGTACAACTCTTAAATGGTATGACATTTTTCAAATCATAAATATGCATCACATTGCATGCTTCACATTCTATAAGGAAAAATAAAAACAAAAATTTATTGAGTTTTGACCAAGTTATAGTAGTTAGACAAACACATTTTTATATTCTAAAAAAATCATTCTTAAAAAAATCATAATTAATTATATACTTGGAAAAATATTGCAAAAAATATGCATCACATCCATACATGAATCTTCTACTTTTATCTAGTGTACAAAGTGAAAAGGGAAGCAATTCGAGTAGGGTAGATCACCTCTCATTTTCAACATTTCACAATAAGAAGGAAGATGCCCCAATAGGCTCAAGTGGTGACTCAAGTGGTAAATGGGACAATGATCCTTCACTAAATATGTAATTTTAAAATGGGAAATGATAATGATAATAGGAAATGCATATTAGGAAATATTTAAATACACTCAGAAACAAAATAGGACATAAGTTACTTCACATCTGAATAACTTCTAAATAGAGTCTTGAAAGTACTTGTAACAACTATTTTGGGATCCTTACACTGTAACCTATATACTAACCAAATTTTAGATAGTTCTATAGGTTATACAATAGCTCGACCGATCTACACCTAGGTAGAGAATGGTTGATTCATTAAATACCTTGGGTTTCTATATGAAACTTTCAGGGATGCTCTGATTGTTCACAATCTGCCCAAAAATGTTCCAATAGCTCTATAGCCTGATCCTGCACATAAAAAAATGGGGAAAAGGTTGGGTAAAATGGGGTTACCTTGGTCAAATCCCTATTTAATAATCAACCTTGAAAATGAAAGGAAATTTCATAAAGAAAAGCATGTAAAAAGGTAAATATTTGATTCACCTTGCATAAACCTTCATGGACAGATGTAGGATTCACTCATATCCATGAAGATGCTTGAGTGTTCTTGGAATCAAGGGGTTTACTTTGATGTTTATAATGAGAATCAAGGATGACCTCACAAATGCTTGGGTCTATGAATTCCACTCCTAGATCTTCAATGTAGATATGCTTGATAATCACGTGCAATGAAGGAGAGATGAATACATGTGGAAAGAAAGTTCTTCTTTCTTGATTGATAATTCATCTACTTGGCCATCATGGGAGATAAGATTTATTCAATGGAGAATTTTTCCTTTGAATTGAGTTGAAGGGATTGGAGAAACTAGATCTTGGATGCTTGCCTTCAAATCTTGAATCCAATTGCTCAATTTCTTTTGATTTCTTGATTGCTCTTGAAAACTTGATTGCACAATTGTAGATAGTGAAATTATATCAAAAAAAGGAGAGAAGGGGTGTTTTTATACCTCATCCATAATTTCAAGATTCAAAAATAATCTAGGCCAACCATATGATCGATTAAATACCATTAACACTCTGACATAGTGCTCCAAGCCAAATTTGGGCCCAAATCCATGGGTACAAAATAAATGAGATACCTAGGATTTTGATCCCAAATTTGAACTGGGTACTGGGATTATGGAAAAGTAGTCGGAAAAGAGGAATCAATTTTCCAAGATCAAGCATTAAAAAATTAGACCTTGAAACCACCAAAATGGGGCCTAATCGAGCATCCAATTATGGGTGCTAACTTTTTAGGATAGTACATATAAAATATTATAAAAATGATATTATCATTTGATTGTGGTTAGGGTGGTCAGACATACACCTACTTATCTTTTTCCTATAATTTATGTACTATTGCATTAAAATTTCAAATTTTCACTAAATAGATTTCTTTTTTCAGAAAAATAACTAGTAGCTTAAAACCTACATTCAATTTCCTAAAAATTATATTCTTACATATTTTTGATATAAGGTTGATAACCTATTAAATTTTTAACTTCAATTTTCCCAACTCTATTTTTCTAAACTTTCATTGCTAATTAAAGGTCTACTTTGGTCCACCATGATCCTGCACATACCCTAGCTCCAACATACATTGCAAGAAAAGACTGGTTGAATAAAACATGAATCACAAAGATACTAGTTACTATCTCATACAAGCATAACAAACATAAATAGATATCTCATATAGATTGGCTAACCATCTGTTAATATTATTTAGAACAATAGAGAGGGGGGGTGAATCAATTATTCTCAGGTATAGATGTATAAAACAAACTTCAAAACTTTTCAACAAATCAGATCTAACAACCAATAGCTACTCGATCATCACTGATTGCATAATAGAAACATATAACATTGCAGTCCACTACCCAGCTGTATCTAACTTGTAAAAAATAGAAATGTTCAAACCAAAACATTCACACAAGTATTGACACTAGGATTTATAGTGGAAACCCGATCTGGGAAAAACCACTTTGTAACATGCTACTATTATTTTCACTCTTCTGAAGTGAGCTCGGTTAAAATCCAACCCTGTCAAAGGTTACAATACACTCAAAGGGGATATGCCCTCTATTGGTCTATATTTAATATTTTGCAGGGACTGTTCTATCCCTAGTTTTTTTCCTCTTTGCATTACTCCTATTGAGGGGGAGTACTTCCCTATTGAGGTGGGATGTCTTCATGTGGTCTCTTAGTCGAAGATTCCTTCTCTGTATTTGCTATCTTCTTTCCTTAATCCTATAGAGTGGGAAGATTCTATTGAGGTGGAAGCACATCCTATTGAGGTGGACAGTGGTAGTTGGATGGGGGCTAGTAGATGCAAGTGGTTTCTTCCTTCTATGAATGACATGATGGTGCATTGGATATGGATGGAGGAGGAACCTTTGCTTAACTCGGCTAAGTGGGCTGTTTTGGGTCACCAACTCATTGTTGGGGCTATGCCCTTGGTGCAGGAAGGTCTGTGGTTTTTGAATTTTTTCCATTCCAATCCTGGCACTAAGTGGAATGGTGTAGATGGTTACCATAGAGATATCTCCTTGGTGCAGATCGTTATGACTTTAAGTTTTAGAGTTGTGACTAAAGATGCGGTTGGGGGCATCTGTGTGTCCCATATGTTAAAGCTTTTAGGGGTTGTTGCTTTGTTGGCTGCTGGTAGGAGTATGCAGATGGATGCTAAAAATTTTCAAGGGCCCTACATGGCTGATGGTTTTTGGTTATGGTTAAAGGCAGTTTTGGGGCTTTCTTACCCAATGAATTTGTTGTTGAGGTTTTAGGGTTCCTTGATAAAATCATGGATATCTTTTTGGGGAGATGTTATTCTCCAGCAAACTATTTTTTATGAGGTGAAGGCCTACTTTTTGGGCACCTTGGATCTAAGTGTTTTATCTTTAGTTATAGCTGTTTGTTTTTTCATTATGGGCTACTGGTTTAAAAATTTTATCCTCAAGCAGTGTTTCACCTGGTTATAGGAGCCATCAAAACCCTTATGTCTAGTTTAGGGATCCTGATTCCCCTTGTAACTTGATGTTACTGTAAAGCATTGGCTTTACGTGTTTGGCTTCAGTAGGTTGAGCCTTTATGTGTATCTTTCATTTGGATGTTGTTGTTTTACTGGATTTGTGCTGCTGGTAGTCCTACTGGTTTTTTGTGTCGGGGGTGTTGTAAGGTTTTTATTTTTTCCCCAACTGTTTCTCTTAGTACTAAGCTAATTCTTCCCATTGTTCCTGGGGTTACAGTTCCCATCAAAAACTGAATGTATATGGTTTTAGGGCCCATTCAAAACCTTCTTTTACCATAATCAAAAACATTTTACAATACACACTGTCAGGTGTGACCCAATTAAAAGATTTCAATCACTTTGTTAGAAGTGAGCCTTATTATAGGACTTACATAAACTCCATTAGAATGAAACCTTGTTCAAAGGATTTAAACATATGACTATTAGGTCAAACTCTATTAAAAGGATTTTGACTATTACTGTATGCACCCTAAAATGGTCGCCTAGATTTTGGGCCCCCATTCATCAATTTATCAATTTCCTGAATCAATGCTTTGCAATATTTTCAATCCAAGTCAATTTCCTTAATCAAATCCTAATTCTATCATTTATTCGATTATATTCTATGGATTAACCATTTTATCCTAAATCTTTATTTAATTAAAAGGAATTTCCTCCCCTTTTATTAAATAAAAAGCCCCCACTTGCCTCTTATCCTAAGTTGCACAAATAAAGCATTATTCATATTTTATAAAAAGAAGAAAAAGCTTTTTTGTCTCACATGGGGCACAAAATTCAACACTTCTTTCTCATTAGAGGAGATTTGTGCACAAGGATTGATCCCACTTTCAAACTCCACCCTTGATCAAATCTTTTTCCTCTTAATCTCCATGGTCCATTTATCTTTAAAAAGAGAGCTCTTTTCTCATTCAATGGATCCCACTCTTGATGCTAATCTTATGTTGTAGGTTTTCTTGGTGACATTGGAGCTTTGGAGATCTTATTGCATTCTAGTTTTCATTCTTGCATTTTAGCTTAGTTTCCATGGCATTTTAGCTTAGTTTCCTTTCATGTTCTAGCTTAACTCACATAGCTTAATTAGCAAAGGCTTGTAACACTCTCACTTGTCTAGCTTAGTTTCATTCTTGCATCTTCATTTTAGCATAATTAGCATTGCATTTCCATTGTGATTCTTGAAGATATTGACATTCTTGCCCTTGTCTCTTTGAATCTCCCATTGCATGGCTTACTAGCAAGGTTGCATGCTTAATAGCTCTAGCTGAGAGCCCTCCAAACACCCTTGCACTCCATGCCTAGGGAGCTCTTTGTTGCTTTCTCAAGGCTTCCAATTCATGGATACTCTTGGAACTAATGACTTAGAGAAGTGCACATCTTGAAGTGTACATTTTTGGTGCCCATTGTGGGGCAGAACACTTCTATTTTGCCTTTATTTCCTTACACTTTTGCTAATTTTTCATCACATTTTTCTTGTTGTTCCAGCTATTTTTCTATTATTATTATTTTGACAGAGTATCACACAATAGTCTTCCAGTATTGTATGATAGTTATTTACATAGTCGTGCGATACTTTGCCAATCAAAGTATTGTATGCCCATACAAGACACTATCACCTACAAGTAGTGTGAAGTATTGTTCAGAAAAGAAATATCACACAACTATACTGCAAAGTATCTTGCGAAACTTTTTCTGACAGAACTGTCACCCAGGCTTGGCAGTGACTGGTTTTGGTTTTTTTTTTGCAAGATTTGGATTTGTTTGCTTTCTGGTTTTGACTTTTTGTGTTAGGATAGAGATTCAATTACAAATTATACCTAGTTTTATTGTGCTAACTCTTGTGGGCCTAACAAGTTGTGCTTGTAGGTGTGCCCTAATTGCTTGCATTATTTGCCAAAAGAATGCATTTCAAAGCTTCAAATGCACAAGGGCTACTAATCCTTTTTGCAAGGCTTCCCAAAGCATAAAAACAATCAAGTTCTTGTTCATTTCTTTCATTTTAAGTGCTGCATTATACTAGTTATTTTTTTATAGGCACTTAATATCTTGTCATTAGACTCTTTTGGTGGTAGGAAATTATGCTCTTCACCCTTGTGGTGAACCAGAAATCCTGACCTATCTTTAAATTTTGAAAGAAAGAAGGCTAATTGAATATTGCTTGGTGTGTTTGGGAAAGGCTTTTGAGCTAGGAGAGTATGCTCTTCACCCTTGACGTGAACCAGAAATCTTGACCCTCAAAGGTTGATCCACTTCTTGTTTAGTTTAAAATCCTTTAGTGGGCCTGCTCTTGAGCAATCAAGAGGAACAACCCAAGTGGGGACAAGCTAATACCTAGCTATTCTGACCCACTATAAAATCAAGGCTATCAAGGACACAAAACCTTGGTAAATGTAATACTTATCTTTTCTTGGTGTGAGTACTTGTGGGATTGTGACCATGAGGAAAATGCTAAGCAAGAATGCTTAAGGTACTCTTGTGGCCGCAAGGTCCGTTACTTGCCACAAGGTAAGGAGTCCCCTCGGGGAGCAAGAGGGGTATTGTGAATGGAATCCCTTATTACGAACCTTAGATAGAAGCTACCCAATTTTTCCACTCAACATCTTGGTGCAAGGACCGATCATAGTGGACTACCCAGATCACCCCAAGATTTTACTCACCATCTATGTTCCTTTGGTTGTGTCATTGGCACCTCCATGATAAAGCCAATATCTATTGTGGGAAACCAATTTGTGTGAGGCAATGGGATATCAAGTGTGGGTCAAGTTGTTGAGTATTGAGCCTTTGTCTTTCTAGGCTAGCAAGTGCTTGAATTGTCTTCGCTGTGATTTACCCGTGTAAACGTTCATGAACATTAAACATCACGGTAGTGCTCATAAGAATTTTATGTTTTGATATCCCAAGTGCATGTCTTGATAAGGTTTCCTTTTCCCTTTTTCAAGTGTTTTATGACACATTTGATCCTTTACTTTTTGCAAACTTGTCTATTTTCTACTATTACTATGTTTGAAATCAAGAAATTAAACTTATCAACCTACAACTTTGACCAAATTTCCTTCAAAATTGGATTTTTTACATTCACTGGTCAAGAGCCATGCGATGCTGAACAATCATTGCACACCTGCCTAAGTATTATCACGTGATACTTCATTGCTTCTTTTGTATCACCTGCATATTATACACTCTATCGTATCAACTACCTGGATTCTATCACACTTCTTCTTATGAAATATCATCTGGATAAATTGTATTGTTCTGTTACCCTGCAAACTATCGCACAGAGTCATTTTGTTGTCTTGTTGTTGTCTACAATCGGAAGCTGATTCGTGTCATTTCCAATCTTCCTTGGTTGATCCAAATTTTAGTAGGTTACTTACCCCGCTATTAGAAGCCCATTTGCACCTTGGGTTCCTATGTTTTGATCTCTTGAATTAGAAATCTTTGATTTTGCAAGTAACCTTGCTTAGAATTTGTAAGTTAGAAATCATCCTTGTTGAGAAGAACAACCTTTGGGTCCTTTGATAACACACTTAGAGAGTCTTAGTAATCTCTTGTCTAATTCACTTCCATATAAAATCAAATTCAATCAAATATAACTTGGGTAAATCATCCTCTTGATCCATATGTGTTAGAATACTTATCCGTTCATTGGGCACCTCTGTGGTAGTGTTGGTTTATACCTCTTGCAAAAATTCTATCTTATCATCTCTCTTTTGGACAATTGAATTCTTTTACTATCTTAGTTTGCTACCAATGTTTCTTAGGGTCATCTTTTCACCTAATGCCATTTCTTTCATGTTGGTTACAACAAGATATCAAGTAAATCAAGGAAAGAGACCTCAAGTAGTCTTTGACCAATTACCCTTAGTCCAAACTCACCAAAAACGTAAGGGAAAAGAGCCCATCTTTGATCAATCCCCTAGGAATGACTCAGAAGTTTTGTTTGATCCCAATAGTTATCTTAGTGAGTTGAGCACATCCTTAGCACCTTATCATTCAGATATGGACATGAGTTACACAATGACTCAAAGAGAGAGAGAAGAAAGGGATAAAAGTCTTGACAACATGTTTGAAAGACATAGGGACACCATTTTTCTTAGCAGTTCCTCTCATGAGAATCAACCAACTTCACCCCTTATGTCAACTAGGTATTTGGATGCACATCAAAGGGCTAAAAGGGAAATGCAGAAATCCTATCAAGATGAACAATCACAACATGACAATCAAGACGAGGAGCCTTATGATACTCATGTGAATGCAACATATACCAATGACTTGTTTAAACATTGAAGACCAAGTTCACCACTCCAAACAACTTCAAGATACACGAGTGAAAGACTCAAGAGAATTGAGTGTGAAAAGAAAGGCTTCCTTGAGGAACAAGCTACAAAGGAAGAGAAACTTAGACTCCTAGAATTAGAAAGACAAGCCTTATTGGATATAGAAAGGAGAGATGGACAAGAAGAAAAAGATAGGCTTTTGGCTCAACAACTCAATGATCAATACAACAACATGTGTGTTGGTGGTGGAAACAACTCTTCCCCACCCACTCCTCCCAAGACTCCACGAAGTGGAAGATACTCAAGATCACCTTCAAGATCTCCTAGCCCTAGAGGAAGAAGGGCTTCACAACATGCTCATTATAGGATACAAACACCTCCTAGGAACTCAATACAACCTTCTCAACATGCTCACCATGGTTCACAATATGGGAGAAGTAGCTCAAGTCTTGACCTTGACTCCCAAGATTTCATGAAAATACAACAAGAACCACTCTTCCAACAATATGTGGAGAGGTATGTGGAGCAAAACAAAGATAAGTTCCTAGAGAGTTTTATCAACAAGGGTGCTAGAGTCCCCTACAACTTTGATGTGGACAAAAAGATTAAGAAAAAAGGTCCATCTCAAGCAGAAGAGATCAAACAAATGAAGAGTATGATAGAAAAAATGCTAGCACCCAAGAGCTCATTCAATCTTGACTCAATTTGTCCCAATCCTTTTGACAAGAGTGTGAGTATGAAAGATTTTCCTAGAAAGGTGGAAATCCCCCAATATGACAAATATGATGGTAATGGAGATCCACATGATCATGTGCGTCAGTTCTATATTATGAGTTTTGAGTTCCATCAAGATGACTCCTACCTTATGAGATTGTTTCCAAGGAGTCTTAAGGGTCAAGTGATGGAATGGTTTACCAACATAACTCCTCCCATCAAGAATTTCAAAGAACTTGTCCATAGATTTGTCCAACACTTTGCATACAACCTTTCAAGGTCTATCACCATGTTGGACTTATGCAACTTAAAGAAAAATCAAGGGGAATCCTTTGTCACTTTCTTGCAAAGGTGGAGACGACAATGTTCTCGCTACTCTAGGACCATTCCTAAAAATGAAAAGATTGACATCCTTGTCAGCAATTTGGTTCTCGAAATGCTGTATAAAGTTAGGAAGATGGTTTTTGATTCCTTTGACACCATGGTTGAAACCACATGTAGGATTGAGGATGTTTTGAAAGAACAAGGAATTTTGACCAAACATGGAAACAACAACAACAATGGTCAAAATAACAACTCTAACAAGGACAAAGGGAAGAACTTGCATTGGAATAAGAACAAAAAAGTGGTCAATGATGGAGTTTTAGACTCCTCCCAACCCAAAGACCAAGGTGTTCTTCATTTTTCTAGTGTTGTTCAAGCCATGAAAATCAATGCATCTAATCAACATGAAAGCAAGCCAAGATATCAAGATAAGCCTAAGAAAGAAAGGCGTTGGTTTACAAAGATTGGTGATTCATATGAGGATGTCTTCAAGACACTCATTTCCAACAATCTTGTGCATCCTCAAGATCCAGCAAAACATCATATTCCGAATGTTAAGCCACATTGGTGGGATGAGAAAGCCTTTTGCAAATTTCATAATGGCATTGGACATAATATTGAAAATTGCTGGAAACTTAAGCACATCATTCAAGATCTCATGGAGAATGACAAGCTTAAGGTAGATGGATTGAACACCAATGTTGATCATAAGGCATTCAAAGAGCCTTTTCCCAAGTATGAAAAGGGGGAAACCTCTAAACCTAAGAATGGCAAGGCTGAGATCAACTACACTTACACAGTTGTAGAAAATGTTGTCAACATGCTTAAAGTTGTGGAAGAAAATGTCAACATGATGAGAAATAAAGATCCCTATGGTTATGATCTAGACATGGACTCTCAGCCTATCTTTGATGAAGAACCAGTTGTGGTGATAAGGGGTCCTAACTCTAGGATGTCATCCAAATCTCTCAATGCTATCACACAAAGTCAAGGTTCTATTGTCATTAGAGGACCTAGCTCAAGTCAAACCAATAAACCAAAGCAAGTGGCATCCAAGAATGTCACCACAAAACCATTTGTGAACCCTAAGTTGAGCTATAATCTTGTAGATCAGTTGCAAAGAACCCCAACTCAGATTTTGATCTTTGAGCTCTTAGAGTTGTCCCTGAGACACAAGAAAGTCCTTGAGGATGCGTTGTGCATAGAAAATGTCCCTAATAACTTAGACGTTGACCAATTCCAGAACATGGTTAACCATATTGCTAGCCCTCATTAACTAACCTTCTTAGAAGATGATGACAAAGCTTTGATCCACCCACATAATCTCACCCTTTATATTGAAGTCATGATTCACAAAACTCATGTCAGGCATGTGTTGATAGATGGGGGTGATGGGCTCAACATTTGTTCTTTGAGTCTTTTGAAAATATTAGGTTATTCTGAACAAGTCATAGATACCAGAAAGAAGATCACTATCAAATCCTATGATGAGGTAGAAAGAAGTTCCAAGGGGTTGGCCGTCCTTCCTGTTAGGATTGGTCCTATTGAAAAGGATATTTTATTTCAAATTGTTGATGCTGGTCCCCTTGTGTACAATATCTTACTTGGTAGACCATGGATTCATGATATGCATGTAGTGTTGTCTACCTATCACCAGTGTGTTAAGTTCCCCTACAATGGAGTAGAAATTTGCATACCATGGGATAGCACTTTGTCTGTTAACTCAATTTCAGCAGGGACTCATGTTCCCCTCAACAAAGAAGCAAAAGATTTCAATGCGACCCTAGTAGAGTGCAAAGACAAGTTCAAGTCAATGGACCTTGGTATGGGGGGGTATCAACTTAACTCCTTCACAAAGATACCAGTTTCACCTTGGTCTTATGGCAAGCCTTCGCAAGAAATGAGGCCTTCCTCTTCAGCCATGACTTTATTTGGCACATTTGTAGAGTCCTCAGTACCTATCCAAGATGAGAAAGAAGAGGTGGTTGTTAAAGATTGGATTTATAGAGAAGATAAATACATGCATAATGAGAACTTCTTGTTAGGAATGAATGTTGAATGTTTGGTAGTCATTCTATAGTAGTTTTTGTTGCATTCATGATTGTGATTGTCATTACTGTCAACACAGTGATCTACCAGAGACTTGCAGAGAAGAAGACAATGTTTTGATTAGCGCACATGGGATATTGTAGTTGGAGTTATGTGAAATTGAGGTTATACTCTATGATATGTTATATGTCTATGGTTAAGAGTGAAAATAATAATTCATTTATTCATGAAAGTTATGAGCATTTTGGTGGAAGTAGTGTTCAGGCAGTGTTCCTGAGTAGCAGTTTATGGAAATTGGATGATATCTCCTAATCAGGATGGAATCTGGCTTTGCATAGTTAAAGGGAAGTTAGAAACACATTTTTAGTGACATGGTTCATAGCAAAAACTTTGAGGTCACATGAGTGAAGAATTATTGTAGTTGGAAGCTGACAGTTTTGTGTAATTTTGGTGTAGCATGTGGAAACTTTTATTTGTGTAATTGGATGCCAACTCATTTGTAATTACTTGAGTGTGGTATAAAGGAAGGAATGTTTTCCTTATTGTAATATGCAAGAAAGTGAAATATGATGAGCATGTATGCATGAAGTGAAGAAAAGAGCTAATTGAGGTAGCGAATTTGTGAAGGAAGACATGTGAGGTACAAAGATCTAAAATTGAGATCTGGTGTAGTAGAGAGTGCAGTTTGGCATAGTAGGAAAGGAGGTAACATATTTCATATTATTTTGTTGAATAATCTAGAGATCAGTTGGATAGTGTGTTTAGTGATCTTGCCATTGAAGTTGTTTGGGTAGTGGGTCCATCTGCCTTCCATAACTGTTAACAAGGTTAGAATATTTTAACAGGGATTCAAAATCTCCCAACAGGTATTCATATGTACTAAATGTATTTCATAAGACTCCTAATAGATTCCATCCTTTCACAAGGAATATTCATATTAGTGGATCTTTTGTGGGAATCATTCCCACCGAGGTTTACTCTTTGATCAAGAGGTTCCCTAGTCAACATATCTTGTGTCATTGTGTTATTGTGTATGAATATCTTTCTATGGTTGGTAGTTATATTTCTTACATGGTTAAATGCTGATAAAGTTGATAAAAGTTATAATTATCAGATAATTGATTCACCCCCCCCCCCCCCCCTCTCAATTATCTTTGTGGACTTTACTTTCTAACAATTGGTATCAGAGCAACAGGTCCTTGAAAATAAAGTTTAACAACTTAAGGAGATCCATGGTGAATTTCAGGAAAGAAAGCCCTAAGTTTGATGGAGTAAATTTTGACAGCTAGAAAGAAAAGATGAAGCCACACCTACTATGTTTAGGACCAAGTTATTGGTTGATTACAAAGAAAGATAAGACTATCATTGAAGAGAATGATCTTGAAACATGTTCTAGCGACAAGAGAGATCTATTCATGTGTAACATACTTGCAAGAGAAGCACTTTTGATAGCCCTTCCGGAGAATGAGTACAGTCAGGTAAAATGTTTAAATAAATCTCATGAAATTTGGAAAACTCTACACTCTACTTTTGAAGGTGATGAACATGCAAAGAAAGTTAGATTACATAATTGGATATGTGCATTTGAAGATATAAGAATGATGGAAGATGAATCTATAAGAAGCTATATTAGTAGATTGTCAAAAATTGTTGCAGGCATAAAATCTTGTGGAGGAACAAAGATAGAGAATGAAGTAATATGGAAAATTTTGAGAACATTAACTCCTATATTTAAGAAGACAACACAGATGATTGAACAAGTTATACCTTTTACTTTGAACTTTACAAGAGAGACTCTTCTTGGAAGATCAGAAGCAATAAAAATGAACCTGAGGTTATCAAGGGACTTACCTAGAATGGAGACAACATTCAGTGCTCTTAGTGTTTGTCCTACTTTGTCTAGAAGTATCAGTGTGAATGGAGATTATGCTGGTGGTAGTAGATCTAGAAATGAAGAAGATAGGAAGATTGAAGAAGGTATTGCCTTTCTTGTGAAGAGAGAACCAGATGGTAAGAAATTTTTTAAATGTTGGACTTGTCAAGAATATGGTCATTTTGCATCTAAATGTCCTAAGAGAGTTAAAAAATATAGAAACAATTTCAAGCCTAGAAGACCTAAGGAATGTTATTATGCTAATGATGAAGATCTTGAAGCTTGTGTAGAAAGAACTCTAAGTGAAAGTGATACTAAGAATAATGATGAAGATCTTGAAGATTGTGTAGAAAGAACTCTAAGTGCAAATGATACTGATAATAATGATGACATAGGATTTGTAGCAATTAAAGAAGAGAATTTTGAAACTGATGTTAAGGAAGAAAAAGCCTTAGTTTCCCAAGTTGAAAAGAAATCTGATTGGATTATAGACAGTGGTTGTTCACATCATATGACAGGTGAGATGAAAAAGCTCATAAAGTTTAACAATTATGATGCAGGAGTTGTTAGAGTTGGAAACAATGCACCTTGTTTGATTAAAGGTATAGGATCTATTACTCTTGATGGAAAGACTAATAATGATGATGTTTATTTTGTGGATGGTTTGAATCACAATCTTTTAACTATTGGACAATTATTTGATAAGGGATATCAAGTTTGGTTTACTGAGAAAACTTGTGTGATAAAGGATAAAGATGGAAATCTGATTGGAATTGGATCTAGAACCAGAGGTAATGTATTTCAATTGAATCCTACTAAGATGACATGTTTGATTACTAAGATTGATTACAGTTGGCTATGGCATAGAAGGTTTTGTCATATAAACTTTGATAATATTGTGAAAGTAAGTACTACACTTGCATTAAGGGATTTGCCTAAAATTATGAAGCCTACTAATATGATTTGCAAATAATGTGTGATGGCTAAACAGAAGAGAAGTTCTTTTCCTAGTAAGAAGTTTACATCTGCAGAGAAGTTGGAGATTGTTCATACAGACTTGAGTGGTCCTACCAGGACTAGAGGATTCTATGGAGAAAGGTATTTCATGATCCTTGTTGATGATTTTACAAGAATGATGTGGATTGCATTTCTTAAAGAAAAGTCTGAAGCATTTGATAAGTTTAAGATCATTAAGAATAAAGTTGAGAATGAATTTGGAATGAAGATTAAATGTTTGAGATTTGATAGAGGTGAACTTACTTCTAGATAATTTAACACCTTTTGTGAAGTGAATGGTATTAAGAGACAGTTTTCAGCCCCTAGAACACCTGAACAAAATGGTATTGTAGAAAGAAGGAACAGAACAGTGACTGAAGCAACAAGAGCTATGTTATTTGAGAATGACTTGGCAAAGATATTCTGGAGAGAAGTAGTGAACACAATAGTGTCTACAATGAACATAGTAAAAATCAGAGAAGACATAGACAAGACACCCTATGAATTATGGTTTGGACATGCACCCTCAGTTAAGTATTTTAGAATTTTTGGAAGCAAATGTCATATAAAGAGAGATGGTGATATTGGAAAGTTTGATCCTAGAAGTGATGAAGGAATATTTCTTGGACTATTGTTGATCCTAGAAGTTTGATCCTAGAACTAAGACTATTATTGAAAGCGCAAATGTTAAAGTTGATGAAAAGTTCAAAATTTAGGAAAGAATGCTTGATTATGAATCAGATGAAGAAGCTCATCCTAAACCTAACTTTGAGACTACTGAATTATTTTTTGAAACTGACAATAATTTGTTGAATGAAAGCCATGATGAAGTTATTGAAGAACCGACACCTGAAGTAAGATCAGAGACAGTGACACTTAATAAGAATTTATCAAGGAATCACCCAATTGAGGTAGCATCAAAAGAGGAGTTCTAACTCAAAATAAGGTACAAGAACAATTATGTTTTATTTCTCAAGTTGAACCTAAATATACTAGTGAATCTTTTGAAGATGAAAGTTGGATTAATGCTATGAAAGAAGAACTAGATCAGATTGAAAAGAACAATACATGGGAATTGGTCCCTAGACCTAAGAACAAGAATGTTATTGGAACTAAATGGGTATTCAAAAACAAGATGAATGAACAAGGAGAAGTAGTAAGAAACAAAGCAAGATTGGTATGTAAGGGATACTTACAGCAAGAAGGAATTGACTATGAAGAAACCTTTGCACCTGTAGCAAGAATTGAAGCAATAATAATATTTTTGGCTTATGCAGCTTACAAGAAATTCAAAGTATATTAGATGGATGTGAAGTCAGCATTTCTGAATGGAGAATTGGAAGAAGAAGTCTACATTGAGCAGCCTAAAGGTTTTCCTTTGACTCAAGAAGGAGATATGGTATGTAAACTAAAGAAAGCCTTATACGGACTAAAGCAAGCACCTAGAACTTGGTATGCAAGATTGGATAAATATTTTTTAAAATTGGGATTTACCAAAGGAACAGCTGATAGAAATCTGTATACAAAAGAAATTGAAAATGGTTTGTTGATTATAGTTATTTTTGTTGATGACATTATCTTTGGAGGAGAAGATGAAGCTAGTGACAAATTTGCTGATGAAATGAAGACTAAATTTGAAATGAGCATGATTGGTGAAATGAAGTACTTTTTAGGATTACAGATAACACAAAACAATGATGGTATTTTTGTAAGTCAGACAAAGTACTTGAATGACTTGTTGAAAAGTTTTGGAATGGAGAACTGTAAACTAGTTGGAACACCTATGGTAATTGGACATAAATTATCTAGCACAGATGAGACACCAACAGTTGAATAGAAAAAATACATATATATGATTGGAGGATTGTAATATTTGACTCATACAAGACCTGATGTAGCACATTCAGTTGAAATTGTAGCAAGATTTCAAGTTGAACCTAGAGAATCACATTATGCAACAGTAAAGAGGATACTAAGATATTTAAGAGGCACAATGGACTATGGTTTGTGGTATGAAAAATATGATGACTTTACCCTATGTGCATATACAGATGTTGATTAGGGAGACAGTGTTGATGATAAAAAGAGTACCAGTGGAGGAGCCTTTTTTCTTGGAGGAAGATTGGTTTATTGGCTAAGTAAGAAGCAAAATTGTATTTCACAAAGCACAATAGAAGCAAAATATGTAGCAGCAACAAACAATTGTAACTAGATAATTTGGATGAAACAAATTCTGAAGGATATTGGAATAAAGTTTGTTTAACCTGTTGTCATACATTGTGATAACACCAGCATAATTAGTATGTCTAAAAACCCTGTATTACACTATAAGACAAAGCATATAGAGATTAAGTATCATGTAGTAAGAGAGAAAGTTGCTAAGAAAGAAGTCAGACTTGAGTACACAAGCACAAAGGAGCAGATAGCAGACATATTTACAAAGCCTTTTCCTAAGGATACATTTGAGTATCTGAGAGGTATGCTTGGGGTTATGCCCTGGCCTACTTTTGAGTAAGAATGCAGAATGTTGCATCCATCCAGTGGTATATGAGCCTTATCTTTCTTCTGGATTGGATGTTGGTACTTCCTCTATGGGGGAGTATGTGTATCTGAGCTGCGTCATGAGGACTCTAGTGAATGTATTTTCTGAATAGTGTCTTTTGACATTGGAGTTGTTGTTGACATAATGATGAAATTTCTATCATTGATGTCAATGGGGGAGAAGTGTACATGAAAAAAACTAAGATTTGATGTCAATGGGGATAACAAAGCAAGATTTGATTGATGAAGAGGACTTGACAATATTTTTTAGAAGCATCAATGTTATAGTATTGGATTTTTGGAACATTGGATGTTTTTTCATCTATGTTGCCATCAATTCCAATGGGGGAGATTGTTAGGAATGAATGTTGAATGTTTGGCTATCATTCTGTAGCAGTTGTTGTTGCATTCATGATTGTGATTGTCATTGATGTCAACATAGTGATCTACCAAAGACTTGCAGAGAAGCAGACAGTGTTTTGATTAGCACATGTGGGATATTGTAGTTGGATTTATGTGATGATGAGGTTATACTCTTTGATATTTTATATGTCTATGTTTAAGAGTGCAAATAGTAATTCATTTATTCATGAAAGTTATGAGCATTTTGGTGGAAGCAGTGTTCCTGAGTAGCGGTTTATGGAAATTGGAAGATATATCATAATCAGGATGGAATATGGTTTGGCATAGTTAAAGGGAAGTTAGAAACACATTTTTAGTGATGTGGTTCATAGCACAAACTTTGAGGTCAGACAAGTGAAGAATTATTGTAGTTGGAAGCTGACAGTTTTGTGTAATTTTGGTGTAGCGTGTGGAAACTTTTATTTTTGTAATTGGATGCCAACTCATTTGTATTTACTTGAGTGTGGTATAAAGGAAGGAATTTTTTCCTTATTTTAATATGAAAGCAAGTGAAATATTATGAGCATGTATGCATGAAGTGAAGAAATGAGCTAATTGAGGTAGCAAATTTGTGAAGGAAGACATGCGAGGTACAAATATCTAAAATTGAGATCTGGTGTAGCAATGAGTGTGATTTGGCATAGTAAGAAAGGAGGTAACATATTTCATATTATTCTATTGAATAATCTAGATATTAGTTGGACAGTGTGTTTAGTGATCTTGCCATTGAAGTTGTTTTGGCAGTGGGTCCATCTACCTTCCATAATAGGGATTCAAAATCTCCCAACAAGGATTCATATGTACTGAATGTATTTCATAAGACTCCTAACATAGTCCATCCTTTCACAAGGAATATTCATATTAGTTCATCTTTTGTGGGCATCATTCCCTCTAAGGTTTACTCTTTGATCAAGAGGCTCCCTAGTCAACATATCTTGTGTCATTGTGTTATTGTGTATGAATATCTTTCTATGGTTGGTAGTTATATTTCTTACATGGTTAAATGTTGATAAAGTTGATAAAAGTTATAATTATTAGATAACTGATTCACCCCCCCCCCCCTCTCAGTTATCTTTGTGGACTTTACTTTCTAACACTTATCTCCCTCTCCTAAGGCCTATGGAAGAGGGTATACTTTTGTCAAAAATATGAGCTATCCTAGACATGGCCCTCTTAATCACAGATTGGATGCTAGGGCTAAACCTCTTAATCATGCCCTTTTTGGATGCAAGTCTAAGAAGACGGTTGGCCTAGGATTTGAGAATCATAACAAGAACATTGTTCCTATCCTTGACGGGATAGATAGTGATGATGAACCAAAATACATGCCCAATTTGACAAACTAGCAAGATCTATGTGAGGATTGGGTCCCTTCCACCAATCTCCTTTGGGGAGATTCAAATAATCTAGTTGCTCATGCGAGAGTTGAAAACATAGAACAAGATGAGTCAGATGTAGAAGATCCTATCAGAGAATGCCAACAAAAGAATATTGTTTGTTTGATGGAGAGAGATGTTACCCTTTATGACATTAGAGCTTCCACATCAAGACGCCCCAAACCTTCATGGTGTAAACATCCTAGTCAGGATTCAAAAATAGATTCACATGAGTATGAATGAGACTCTCTCTCTAATTCTTGCATAGTTGACATGGATGTTGATGTCATCCATACATATAATTCTCAACCTAAGGTAGCTAATGAGTCACATGTAGGATTAGAGGATTTGAATCCACATGTTGCTTTAGTGGATGATTCTTCACTTGGTAGGACAAATCTTGATTTGGGTAGCTTAGAAGGATACATGACAGACTCTGACTCTTCAGTCACCAGAGATGATACCATTTTTATCCACAACCTTGAACCATTCATCGACTTACCCCTTTCTCATCCTAACCTCATTGATTGGCCCCAATGCTATCAAGAGCCTGAGCTCTTAACTTTCCAAAATGACTATGAGATAGCCTATTACTTGAATACCATTGAACCCATAGTCTCTTCCACCAGTGAACCGGCTACAAGCATGATAAAGCTAGACATCAAGTACCTTAGTCACAAAATAAAAAGAAAATAAAAAAAGAATAAGAGTTTTGATGGTGAAAACCACTGTGTGACAGTGTCAAAACCTAAAAAAGAAAAAATAAATGATGTATCCAAGGGTGAAAACCTCTCTAAGGTCCCTAAGGATGAGGTACTTGATTGTCTCCCTAATTACTTTCCAAATAGATCTTTAGTGCTTTTTGAGCCAACACAACCAGTCAATTTGGGTACAAATGAGGCTCCACAGATAGTACATTTGGCTCAGTCCTTGTCAACACAAGAAAGGGAAGCATACACCAAGTTCTTAAAGAGAAAGAAGATTAATTTTGCATAGACTTATTTAGATATGCTAGGGTTGGACACTAATGTTATTATGCATCACTTATCCATAGCTCCAGGTGTAAAACCAATCAAACAAAAATTGAGAAAAATGCATCCTCACATAGCTCTTCTAGTCAAAGCAGAATTAGAGAAACTCCTTAGCGCAGGATTCATAAGAGCTATTGACTATGTTGAATGGATATCAAACATTGTACCAGTTTCCAAAAATGACAAGTCCATTTGAATTTTCAAATATTTTAGAGATGTCAATAGAGCATGCCCAAAGGATGATTTTCCACTCCCCAACATAGACATGATAGTGGATATGATCGTGGGTTATGAGATCTATTCCTTCATGGATGGTTTTTATGGATATAATCAGATTAAGATAGCTCCTAAAGACCAAGAAAAGACTACATTCACTTGTGTATGGGGTACCTATTGTTGGAACATTATGCTTTTTGGATTAAAAAATGTAGGAGCTACCTATCAACGAGCTATGACAACTATTTTTCATGACATGATGCATAGAAATTGTATCATCTTAAAATGGAAGCACTTCCATGATAAGATAATTTATCCCTCTGAGTAAGTGGTTTGGGGTCATGTTAAGCACCTTGATTAGGTCTTTGCATGTATTTGGCTTTCTCCCCGCTTTCCACTTCTTCCCCGCACTTGATTTCTTCATTCTAGGTGAAATTAGGGTTAAGGACTTAAGGACTTTCCTGATTTTCCCTCTTTCCATGGCTCTATTTTCTAGGTAGGGTTTAGAAATGAGACCTCCTAGTCCTTCATCACATCATTCAGAGGATTTTCTATCTATTTCTGACACTGGGTCCTATTCAGATATCAATTTCCAAGTTTCTGGCATCTATGGGATCTCTGTTGCAGAACCTGAAAAAGTTAGGGTCTGAGGTCAAAGTCAACCTCAACCCTAACTAGGTTAGGGTTGACCTCAACCTTGACCTCCTCCCACCAAGATTTCAAATTTTCATTTCCCTCTAGTTTGGCTTTCGGGATAATTATTTCTCTACCTCCGGGTCAGCTGTTTTGGGTTCCGAAGCGGTAAATCCTTTAATTGTATTTAATCAAGGTATATTTTCTAAAGGTGAGGACCTATTTGAGATTTAATTCTCCAAGGTAGCCCATCTAGAGGAGTGTGCCCTAGATCACTATAAAAGAAGGCCTTCCTCTCTCATTTTCACATCTCATCTCATCCAAGAAATCCATCCACACTCAAGCAATTTCATGTGCAAGTTCTCAAGTGCAAGCAAGTCTTCAAGAATTCAAGTGTTCAAGCATTCATCCATCAAGGAGTTCCATTATTAGCTATTGAAGGATTCAATCTCCTTGGAGCCCCCTTGAAGATCCATCCTTCTCCATTCATTCAAGCCTTCTCCTATGCAAAGATCAAATCAAGATTGGTGTTGAAGATCAAAATACGATTGATTGGAGACATCCTACATCCATTAAAGCATTCCTACTTGTGGATTTGAGGATTTGAATCCTCTACAAGGACTTCAACATAAGTGAGGTGATTTGTTTCAATTACTTTGTTTATGCACAATATATTTCAATTCAATTTCAAGGTTAATTCCTAAATTGGGGTTTGACTAAGGCAAACCCCCCATACAACAAACAAAACCATTTTTCTTGTAGGTATAGGTGTGAAATCTCAGATCTAAGAGTGAATTCAGATACCCTTTTCAGCTATCTTTCAGGATCTGCAAACAAAATTGGAATCAGACATCAAATAAATAATGTGGTCTTTGACCTTTTAAAAGGTCAAAGTCGACTTGTATGAATTCGGAGAAAAGATTTTTGGGTTTTGTCCACCTCAACATTTCCAGTCCAAAACAAGTGATGAAATCTTTAGAAAGTTCATACAGAAGCCAAAATTCAGCATTTTCCACATCTACCCTAATTCAAGGTTAGTATTTGCACTTCAATTATTTCAATTTCAAGTATAACTCAATTTCAACCTAGGGGAAACATTAGATTTGTTCTTTCTTTCATGGTCTACCATAAATTGATTCAATTGTGTATTAACCTCTAGGTTGATCAAATCAGATCTCCTTGTGGGGAATTTGGATTTAAGAATAGATCTCATATTTTCCCCCCCAAAACATTTGAATGAGGTTGAATACATTTTAACCTTATTCAGAAACATGGAAGATTATGTGGATGACACCTTGGCCAAATCTCAAAAAAGAGACACACACTTAGGTGATTTACAAGTCATTCTAGATCGCATGGAACAATTTCAATTAAGGTTAAATCCTAAGAAGTGTGCATTTGGTGTCACCTCTGGAAAACTTCTAGGATTCATCATTTTAGCAAAAGGAATAGAGGTAGACATTGAAAAAGTCCAAGAAATCATGGATATGCCACCTCCTAAAAACATTAGTCAAATGAGGAGTCTTCAAGGACATCTTCAATCCATAAGGAGGTTCATTTCATAGCTGGCAGATAGAGCTCAACCTCTCAATAAGAACTTACATAAGGGAGTTAAATGTGTTTGGAATGAGGGTTTTCAAAAGAGCCTGGACCAAATCAAAAAATACTTATAAAATCCTCCTATTTTAATGCCTCCTATCTGAGGGAAGCCACTTATTCTATATGTTTCAGCAACATAATCTTCCTTGGGGGCATTACTAGCTCAACTTGTTCAACATGGGAAAGAAAGAGCCATATACTACATTAGTTGTACTCTTGTTTCATATGAGGTTAATTACACCAGTATTGAGAAAGCTTGCCTCGCAGTGGTGTTTGCTTCCCAAAAGTTGCAACATTACATGCTTGTGCACACAATACACCTCATAGCGAAGATTGATCCACTCAAGCTTTTACTTGATAAGGCTTCTCTCATAGGTAGACTTGCTAAGTGGATGATGATCCTATCATAATTTGACATAGAGTACATTGAGTGTAAAGTTATAAAAGGACAAGCCATAGCAGATCAATTGGTTGATTTCCCAATTCAAGATAGTGTACCTATTCAAGTTGACTTTCCAAATGACCACCTCATGTACATGAGTGAGAGAACATGGAAGATGTTCTTTGATGGATCTTTTATGTAAAATGGTTGAGGAGCTGGTGTATTGTTTGTTTCTCCTCATGGGAATACGATTCCTAAGTCTTACAAGTTATTATTCTCATGTACAAACAACATTGTTGAGTATGAAGCTTTGAAAAATGGACTTAAGATGGCCATAGAATGGAGAATCATAGAGTTTCACATCTATGGGGATTCACAACTAATAATCAACCAAGTTAATGAAGAATATCAAACAAAAGATGATAAACTATTACCTTACAAGAAAATGGTTGATTCCTTGAAATGATATTTCACATTTATCACATTTTAGAAAATCCCTAAAGCAGAAAACAAAGCAGCTGATGCTATGGCTACACTTTCTTCACTCCTTCAGTTAGAGCAGCATGAATCCAGATTTGAATTCCTGGTGGAAGAGCCACATTACCCTATCTATGACTCCCAAGAAAGCCATGTTGTTTATACCCTTGTTGGTCGTGAGTCATCCTGTTATGGTGCCATTTACTCATACCTTTGTGATGGCATTATTCCTGAAACCTTTAACCAGTCTGAATGAATAAACCTTACCCAAAATGCTTCTCGCCATACCCTTATCTCTGGTGATTTGTATAGGAGGGGTCTAGATGAAACACTTCTTAGATGCTTAGAAAAGGATGAATCTGATCAAGTGTTAGTTGACATTCATGAGGGCATCTATGGGGGACATTCCAATGGTCTTTCCATGGCCCGAAGGTTGCTTAGGGTGGGTTACTATTGGCCTACAATGTAGATGGATGTAGTAGCTTTTGCAAAATCATGTGAAAAGTGTCAAAAACATGGTAACCTGATACATGCTCTAGGCAGGGAGCTCATTCCTTCTATATCTCATTGGCCATTTTAGCACTGGGCCTTTGATCTTGTTGGGCAGATTCATGCCAACTCATCAAGTGGACACAAATTTATTATTATTGCTATTGATTAATTACTAAATGGGTAGAAGTTGTCCCACTTTCTGTTGCCTTGGGAAAGATAGTCTCCCTATTCATTTTGAACCATATCATCTATCAATATGGAGTGCCTTCTGAGATTATCATTGACAATGGAGATCAATTCAAAAACAAGGACCTTAAGCAACTCTGCAAGAAATTCAAGATTAAACAACATTGGTCCTCCATTTACTTCTCGCAAGGAAATAGTCAAGCAGAGGCATAAAAAAAAAACATTCTTAAAATCCTACATAGAACAGTTCATAAGAATGGTAGAGATTAGCATTTACAGATAAATCTAGCTTTGTGGGCTTATAGAATGAGTATTTGTACTCCTACTGGGGCTACTCCTTTTTCCCTTACTTATGGTGCTGAAGTAGTGTTACCTTTAGAGGTTGAGATTCCTTCACTTAGAGTTTCCCTCAAAGGTTTAGTTACAGATGAAGACTACCACGCCATGAGACTCCAAGAGTTAGAACTTCTAGATGAGAAACATCAAGCATCATTTGACCATATGAGGGTTTATCAAAAGCGTATGTCCAAAGCCTTCAACAAAAAGGTTCACCCTAGAGAATTCCAAGTGGGAGATCTTGTCCTATGTGAAAATCCTAACAATCAACAACATAGAGATCAAAAGGGAAAATTTGAACCTAATTGGCTTGGACCTTACATCATTACTGTAGCTTTTGGGACAAGTTCTTATTTATTATCTACTGAAGAGGGAGAGTAGCTCCCTAATCCTATCAATGTCTTGCACCTGAAGAAGTTATATCCATGATGCATGTTCTGTTTGGGGGCATCCCTTGTACATATCTTATTAATCCTGAAAAAATTCCAACAAAAATAAATTCATATATGATGCTGAAAAAATCCTAAAAAGCATATAAAGTCCTAAAAAAAAAGAGAATCCTAGTGAAAACCTAGCAATAGGCGCTTTGATGTCTCACCAAAAAAATCAAAAATTGCAAAAAAATAAAAAAAATAGAAAAAGTGCCTTGGTGAAAACCTCGAAACAGGCACCTTGGTAGCAAAAATACAAAAAAATTGAAAAAATCCTAAAAAATCTATCAAGTGGTGAAAACCTAGAAATGGGCGCTACTTGAGGCCTTTGCACTCCTATTTCTTAGCACTCATCCTCGACACTTAGCCTTTCTCCATCATCCTTGTCCTTGTTGTCTTGGTTTGGAATTGGTCTTTGTCTTTGTCTAGGGGGCATAATTGTGTTAGCTTCAGTCTCTTGGATGCGTTAGTCTTTAGGACACCTTGCAAACGGTGTTTTTCAACACCTCCCCAACTGTGTTTTTCAACACTTCCCTAGCGTCAAGTGTTTCTCAACACTTATTAGATATCTTATCTACAGTCTAAAAAGATACGATATTTCTCACTAGTAGATGCGATACTCAAAGTTTGACTCTATGACCTACACACATGCACTTAAACACTTGACTTGCTGAGACTTGTTTGACTTTATTTCTTTGTGTGTTGTCTATGATGATTTCTTTGATGAGTGTTCTCTCCCTAATAGTTTTTGATGATGCATGGCTAGAAGACTGGGGGCACACAGACATGTTTTCTTTATTTTTTGCCTATGGGTCTACCTTGTTGATCCTAACTGTCATGATCATTTATGCTTGTCACACTTGACACTAAGGATCTACAATGTCTTATCCTTGACTTTTTTTTTGCAAGTGCATGCTTGTAGTCATCTTGACTTTCTTGTGTCTTGATGCAAGCATAATCTTGCTATACCAAACTTAGGGAACTTCACTGCACTAGTCATCTTGACCTACATGTCTTTGGTGCCTAGGTGGGATTCCCACATATCTATCTGATACAAATCATATTCATATACCCATAGTCATACTAGTGCATATTGTATGATCTTGCAATGCTACCAATAAAGCTCAATGATGATTATTAGAGTCTAATGGATTTGTGACCTTGCAAGTAAACCACTTTTCATAGTAGCTTGCATTCTTAAGTTCATGTTAGTTTAGTCTTGCATCTTGCATATGGAGAGAGCTCTCCTTTCATCTTTCATGGACTTGTCAGTCAACTGCGCTCACCTTTCGCTTCTTCTTGATCATGTCTTTCACTTCTTGTCTTTCTTATCACATCCTTTTCTTCTCCTGTCATCACACAGGGTTAGTCTTATCATCATATCTATGTCAAAAGAGATCATTTTTAGAAACATGAGTCTATATCATAACATGAGAACTAAGCATACATCTATGAGAGAAACTATACATGAGCATTTATAAGCATATATCATACATTTGAGCAATATAACAAGACAATAATGCTGAAACATCCATCACAAGTGAGACTAATACACAAGATACATTGTAAATCCAATCATCACATATATATATCATGATACAAGTACAATATGAGATCCCAAAATCTAGATCAAGTCTCAAGATATGTCTGTACATCAAAGCCCTAGACCTAGGACTGACTCTCCCCATCATGTGGAGGTGGTGGTGGTGGAGGCGGTGGTCCCATCTTGTTAGCTCACATATCTGACCTCCTTGCCCTCTCAGAGTAGAGTGGCACTTGTTGTCCCTCAAGCATGGCTGCTATATATAACCCATGATAGTACACAACCTATGCCGCCTCTCTCTAGAGCTCTGTGGCATCATCTCGTGCTGCCTTGTCCTCCTGATCTATCTTGACCCATGCATCTAGAAGCTATTGATCACAAATAGAAATGGTAGTCTTTAGCTACTGTACCTCGGTCTCTAAGGCCTGAACCCTGGCATGGAGATCCTCTCCTCCCCTATCTGTGGGCTACTCCTACCCTACATCCACTCGTCGATGAGCTAGTTTCACCTCCTCCTCCTCATCCTCTGATGCCTATCTTCATGACCATATCCAGCCACTAGATTGAGACCCTGCTCTACTGCTTCTCCTCCTCCTCTACCTCCCTCATCATCCCCATCCTTGCCCTGTGCCTACAGTTGTGCATCTGGAACCATAAATCTAGGGAATGGGTGTCTTTGGTGCTCTACTCTATAGGCTACATCTACACCTGCATTTGCCATGTCGGGTAGGTACTCCCATGGCTCTCTTCGTAATCTTGCCATCTCCTGTGCTGCCTGCTAGTAGTCTAGCATCGACAACCATCCATGTCCCTCATCCTCCCTAACCCTAGCGTATGTGGTAGTCTCCACTGCCATCCTTTGTTGATGGCTGAACTACCTCCATACCTGAGTGATCACGAACCACTCAATGATATCCGCATGTTGACCTAGTAGTGGCCAACTGCACGACATGTATCAGAGCTTGCAATCCCTATCACTCCATTACTCACATTGCATGTATGAACATCTATGAACATCTACAAACATGATTATACTCACCGCATCTACATGGCTGGGTATGCGCAAGATTTGGTAGATGTCCTCTAGTGTGATGGTGGCCTCTCCAGTCAAAAAATTGAAGGTATTATGCTCACTATGCCATCTCTCAGCTAGTGCCATCAGCAACCCATGGTTTTCTCATATATGGGGCATATCCAACAAGTACCTGAACCCCATCCTAGTCAGATTTGCTCACCCCAAATCATCTAGATCCTGGATGTAGCGTAGTCCAACCACTCTTGGTGTTCTAATAATCAGTGCTAGTAGAACCTCTTGCAAGCCATAACCCACAAACTAGATGTCAGAACATATCATGATGCATGACTAAAATCAGTACAAGTAATATCAAATGCAAAAATTGTCTTTGCACATGTTATATTGTTCAAATTAAAACCATACGATACTTCTTCTTATACTCTTGTGATACTATTTGTTAATATTGTATCATGCGATAGTTTGTTACATAGTGGTGTGATACTTTTCCTTGGTATGATAGTTCATAGAATATCGCACGACATTTTGTTCAGCATCGCACGATGCTTTCCCGAACAGTCATGTGATACTTTCTTGGCTTATGAACTATCACATGATACAATGTATAACATGTGTGCAATACTTTAAAAGTATCACATGATGTTTCACATTAGTATAATTTGAACTATTTAAAAATGTGTTTTAAATGCATTAAATGACTCAAACAGCTAGTTTTTTTGAAAACTTACCGGGGCACCATACTGAGGAGGCCTGTTGTATAACTGACTGCACTTGAATTGATGTGTGTGGATGGGAATCATTTCCTATTGAGCCATAATCTCTCTATGATCTCTCAAAGTTCTCAAAATCACAAAAGAAATATGAATTTGAAAATGACCTTTTTACCCCTTTATATAGCATTTTGACTTTTTGACCTAATTTTCAAAACATCTCAAAATTTCATGAAAATTGCACCCCTAGCTAATTTCGATGTTCTAGATCCATTTTCAAGATCAAAATAGAAATATAAGTTCATCTTGATAGTCAAAGTTGCATTTTAAAATCTCTCCTTCTTCTATACAGTTGGTTGACCGTTTGAGGCCTAATCATTCAATCTTTGCTGGGGCATCTTCATTTCTTCATCTCCATCTCTCTCACTACCCTAGTCTTTCATTCATCTCCTTCACTTCATCTCTCTAAGTTTTTGACTTCATCTTTATCCTATATCTTTCTCAGTCAGACCTAGTCAAACCGGGGCATATCTTTACTACTTGATGGTTATTCTATCATCCTTCATCTTTGATTATGATTTCTAGTGATTTGATCAAATTTATCATTTTTCTATTTCTCCTCTACTTGATTTAGATTTTGATCTTGAGGGGGCAGTACCTATCAAACTTCAAATCTTGATTTAGCTTTATCAATCAAACCTTGCTTGATATTCTTGTCTCTTATCTGAGACTTGACAATTACCTATTTACAGGGGTGTTGGCATCATCTTTTTAAATCAGCTTATCTTTGTCCTGATGTGTTCCCATCCGTCGATCACACGTCTGGGTTGTTTTGTGATCCCAAATCAATCTCAAATTTTAATTTCATTCTTTGGCTACATGTGTTCCCAGAATGATCACACATTACCCAAAGAGGGGCAAATGTATGCACCCTAAAATGGTCACGTAGACTTTGGGCCCCCATTCATCAATTTATCAATTTCTTAAATCAATGCTTTGCAATATTTTCAATCCAAGTCAATTTCCTTGATCAAATCCTAATTCTATCATTTATTTGATTATATTCTATGGATTAACCATTTTATCCTAAATCTTTATTTAATTAAAAAGAATTTCCTCCCCTTTTATTAAATAAAAGCCCCCACTTGCCTCTTATCTTAAGTTGCACAAATAAAGCATTATTCCTATTTTATAAAAAGAAGAAAAGGCCTTTTTTTCTCACATGGGGCACAAAAGTCAACACTTCTTTCTCATTGGAGGAGATTTGTGCACAAGGATTGATCGCACTTTCAAACTCCACCCTTGATCAAATCTTTTGCCTCTTAATCTCCATGGTCCATTTATCTTTAAAAAGAGAGCTCTTTTCTCATTCAATGGATCCCACTCTTGATACTAATCTTATGCTGCAAGTTTTCTTGGTGACATTGGAGCTTTGGAGATCTTGTTGCATTCTAGTTTTTCATTCTTGCATTTTAGCTTAGTTTTCTTTCATGTTCTAACTTAACTCACATAGCTTAATTATCAAAGGCTTGTAACACTCTCACTTCTCTAGCTTATTTTCATTCTTGCATCTTCATTTTAGCATAATTAGCATTGCATTTCCATTGTGATTCTTAAAGATATTGGCATTCTTTCCCTTGTCTCTTTGAATCTCCCATTGCATGGTTTACTAGCAAGGTTGCATGCTTAATAGTTCTAGCTAAGAGCCCTCCAAACACCCTTGCACTCCATGCCTAGGGAGCTCTAAGTCACTTTCTCAAGGCTTCCAATTCATGGATGCTCTTGGAACTAATGACTTAGAGAAGTGCACATCTTGAAGTGTACAGTTACAATGGTTAGAAAGTAGCAGCAATATTGATCTAAAAAACATACAACTCACTTTGAAAATATCAGATCCAATTCCATACACATATGTTGGTTTATTGACTATGAACCTTTTCCATCTCCATCACTGATCTGGTTGAAACTTTCCTTCAAGCAATCACCACACTTCTCCTTCAACCTTTTCTGTTTATACATTCAATAACATCTACTAATCTTCCAGCATCCTCTTTCACCTATGCACCCACATATACCTAATGCTTAGGTTCCCTTAATACTTCCTCAATTAGGTTAACTCGTCTTTTGTTTCTTAATCTCCTTCGTAGATCTTAGGGTTAGGTTAAATTCATTGAATTTACTCACTTTATGTTCTTCATCTTCTTTTCTAGAAACGTCTCAAATCTCATAAAGATTTACAATAAAATGTTTTACAGTGCATTCAATGCTTTTATACAATCAAAAAATAAAGTCAACATGTTTTACATAATCCAAGAATTCAACAATGTCGGTGGGAAATTTGAATTCTCTTCAAATATAAAAATACTGATGCTCGGTCAATACCGTGTTCAACTTTTCGGTCTTTACTTAGAACGCTCGATCAATGCTAAAAAATGTTTCCTCAACTAACACTATCTTCCTCGGCAATTAACTTATGTTCGGTCAACACTAAATTTGCTTGGCATACACTAACTGGGTCGACACTAACATCACTCTGCTTAAACTAGATTTCTTCACTTTTGCTCGGTTAAGCCTACCAATTTAGTTTCCATTCTTTACTAAGATATACAATACATTGTCTTCATTGTGCAACATAATCAAGTACATTTTGAAGTATCAAGATAACTCAACCTTTCCTTTGGTGCTATTGTTACCATCCTTGCTTTCCCTTCTTCACAATAATACAATAGATATAGTACTTTCCTAAGTAGCAACAGTCTTACCAGTTAAGGTTTGACATCAATGACAAAACAACAATTGCTTCAATTACAATTTCCAATAATCTCCCTCTTTGGCATTGATGGCAACACCATATGATATCACCTGAATAACACATGGATTACCAACCTATCCAAAAAAAAAAAAAACTAATCTGTCCATCAGAAATATTTGTAATATCCTTAGCTTCATTCTGATTCAGAATCTATTAGCCTCGCTTCTGTGACCATCCAAAAATATCCAAATCTCCCTCTATCTTGATCCTTCATCTCTATTCATCTTTCTCAGGTTCTTCATCTCTGTCATGTGTTATTATATCATCTCAGTTCATCTCCCTCTTTGACAAAAATGCCAAAGTAGCAACTAAAACATACATCCATCAGATGTAGATATCGTTTGTGCAATTCAGTAACAATATTTCTCCCTCTTTCATCTTTGCTTATGACTGATTCTTTTTTTTGCTCTTCTTTTCACAACTAGGCTAGTCCTAAAGTGTGACAATCTTCTGAATCAATCTGTCAAATATTTTGTTATAGCATATTTGATGCAGTGCTCCTAGCTTGACTAGGCAGCCTCAGTTAGGGGAAGGACACCTAATTGACTTCTTAGATACTCATGTGCTTCTTTAGGTAAATCTTTACTGAATATGTATGCTAATTGTTCTTTTGTATTCACATATTCCATGTGGACTTCTTTATCTTGTACCAACTCTCTCAAGTAGTGATACTTGATTGCTATGTGTTTTGTCTTTGTATGCATTACCGAATTCTTAGAGATGTTGATAGAACTTGTGTCATTTGTCCTTGAAAATCCAATTTGTATCAAGTAGTTATGCAAATGCTCTTACCATGCTTTGGGAGCTTGCTTCAATCCATATAATGCTTTGTTCAGTTTGTAGACCATGTGTCTTCTGTTTGGATCAATAAAACCTTCTGGCTGTTCAATGTAAACTTCTTCTTCTAGTATACCATTTAAAAATGTAGACTTAACATCCATTTGATATACCTTGAAATATTTATAAGAAGCATATGCAAGTAGAGTTCTTACTCCTTCCAGTCTAACTACAGAGGCAAATGTCTCCCCATGATCTATTCCTTCTTCTTATGTGTAGCCTTTGCATACCAGTATAGCTTTGTTTCTAGTGATTTCACCATGTTCATTTAACTTATTCCAAAACACCCACTTTGTTCCAATGACATTTTTGTTTTTAGGTCTCGGCACCAGAGTCCAAGTATCATTCTTCTCTATCTGGTCTATCTCTTCATTCATTTCTTGTATCCACTCTTCATTTTCTAATGCCTCCCTTGTTGTCTTAGGCTCAAATTCACATAGTAAACATGTTGGATCCTTTGTCTTACCTCTGGTCTAAACTCCAGTATCTTTGTCTCCAATTATCTATTCAGGATTGTGATGTCTCCTTACATATTTTTCCAAAATAGTTTCAACTCTCCTTTCCTCTAATTCATCGGGTTCCCCAACAAGATTATCAGATTTAGCTTCTGAATTCTTGGCAACCTCTTCCTGATACTCGACAGCATCTTCTTGTCGCTCGGCATGTTCTTTTTTTCTCTCGGCACTATTTTCCTGATGTTCGGTAGCATCTTCCTGTCACTCGACATTTCTTACCTGAGATTCATCATTAGGTGCAAGTTTGTCACTTGCCTCTTCTTCCTCTATATACAGAAAATATTTGTAATCTTCTATTTCTCTTTTACTATTAGCTTCATTTCTTTCTGCATACTCATCAATTTTGACATTCACACTTTCCACAATTTTGTTAGTGTTAGAATTCAAACACTTATAAGCTTTACTTTTTGTGGAAAACCCTAGGAATATGCCTTCATCACTTTTAGCATCAAACTTTCCATTCCTATTGTCTTTTAGTATGTAGCACTTGCTTCCAAAGATTTTAAAATATTTAACACTCGGTGCATACCCATGCCATAATTCATAAGGTGTCAGATTTGTACCTTTCTTGATCTATACCCGGTTAAGAGTGTAAATAGCAGTACTTATAGCTTCTTTCTAATATTTATGTGCCACATTCTTTTCAATCAACAATGTCCTTGCACAATCCAAGAGAGATCTATTCCTTCTTTCTGCTATACCATTCTGTGGAGGTGTTTTAGGTGCAGACATCTTTATTTTGATCCCTCTATCATTGCAAAACATATTGAATTCATTTGATGTAAATTCTCCACCTCAGTCACATCTTAGACATTTCAGGTTTCTACCTATCTCTTTCTCAACCTTAGCCAAATACCACTTAAAGAATTGAAAAGCATCAGATTTTTCTTTTAAAAACATTACATGCATCATCCTGGTATGATCATCAACAAACAAAATAAAATATCTAGCACCACAGTAGCTTTGTACACCCATAGGTCCACAAAGGTCAGTATGAACCAAATCTAAAATGTTTTTAGAAATAAAGGTTTTTCTCTTGAAACTTGACTTTGTCATTTTTCCTAACTGACATTCCTTGCACATCACATTCTTAGGTTTCTTCAATCTAGGTAGACCTCTTACTTTCTTCTTTTTACTTATTTCTACCAGATTATCAAAGTTAACATGACATAGCCTCTTATGCCATAACCAAATATCATCAAGTTGTGCAACCATACATGTTTCTTCAGATAGGTCAAGATAGAACAAATTACCTCTAGTCTGTTCTCCACTTTTGATTCGTTCACCAGTGGTATCAAATATTTTAGCCTTCTTATGATGAAATTCCACTTGGTAACCAGTACTATTAAGCTGAGCAACACTTAGCAAATTATAGTTTAGACCCTCAACCCAATATGAATTTTCACAAGAGATCTTATCAGTTAGCTTAATCAATCATTTTCCTCTAACAGGACATGGTGCATTATTACCAAATTTTATACTTTTACCTCTATAATGATGTAGGGTATCAAACTTATTCTTGTCACCAGTCATGTGATGTGAACAACCACTGCCAATAATCCATTTATCATTCTTGTTCACATGGGAAATCAATGCAGTTTTCCCATCCTCATCAGACTCATCTTTCATTGCAACATAGACTACCTCAATTTCAAAATCATCACTATCAGTGTCAGTTTCTTCTTTAGCAATGTAACAAGATTTGTTACCTTTTCCTTTGTAGTCTTTGTACCTTCGGTAGCTTTTGCGATCTCTTCTTTCTTTATGTTTTTTGTTTCTTTCTTCATCCTTATCATTCATGTCAAGACATCTAGCAGCTATATGACCAACTTTATTACATGCAAAATATATAATAGGGATTTTACCTTTGTACTTTCCTTTTCACCTTCTCATTCTTCTAGCCATAAGAGCTTCTAGATCCTCAAGTTCTGCATCAGAAGTGTCACTATCACTTTCACTTTCACTTTCACTTTCACTAATGCATCTTTCTTTTTCCTTCTTTGGCTTGTTCAGAACTAATTGTGACTTAAAAGTAGATTCAACATTACCAATACTACCAACAATGAAGTTATCATAGTTAGAGAGTTCAAAAGTAGTAAACTTGCCAACCAAATTTTCCAAAGTAAGTACATTTGCAAGGTTACATCTAGATTCCTCAATAGCTGAGATCTTAATAGCATATATAGGATGCAGAGTTCTTAGTACTTTTCCAATTATAGTTTCATTATCAATAGTTCCATTTTCTCCTCTAATAGCATTCACAACTTCTTTTATTCTACCACAATATTGTGCAATATTCTCATCTTCTTGCATTCTCATTTCATCAAACTTACCTCTGAGATTCTTGGCTTTAGCTTTCAGTACATTTATGTCACTACCATTAATTTTTGTAAGAGTGTCCACATCTCCTTAGCACTTGTGCAATCCTTTATGTCCTCAAATTCTGGATAGCTTAGGGCAGATGCAATTTCCAGCATTGCCTGATTATGTTCTTGCTTAGCTCTTATTTCCTCGGCAGTCAAAGGTGTGATAGGTGATACATAGTCATTCTCAATATAGTACTTTGTAGAATCACCAATGCCAGCCAGATGCAGCTTCATCAAGCTTTGCCATGCAGGGAATTTTTCCTTATTCAGCTTTGGTACCTCCTTCTTATACATCCTGATCATTTGCTTCAAGCACCTTTAAACATTTTTTTTGTAAGCACCAACAGTAAGCAACATAGCTTTGATACCAATTGTTAATATGATTTAGAACAACAAAGAGGGGGGGTGAATCAGTTGTTCTTAGGTCCAGATGTATAAAATAAACTTCAAAACTTTTCAACAAATCAGATCTAACAACCAATAGCTACTCGGTCATCACTGCTTGCATAATAGAAACATATAACATTGCACTTCACTACCCAACTGTATCTAACTTGTAAAACATAGAAATGTTCAAACCAAAACATTCACACAAGTATTGACACTAGGATTTATAGTGGAAACTCGATCTGGGAAAAACCACTTTGTAACATGCTACTATTATTTTCACTCTTCTGAAGTGAGCTCGGTTAAAAGCCAACCCTGTCAAAGGTTACAATACACATTGTTAGGTGTGACCCAGTTAAAGGATTTCAATCACTCTGTTAGAAGTGAGCCTTGTAATAGGACTTACATACACTCCATTAGAATGCAACCTTGTTCAAAGGATTTAAACATATGACTGTTAGGTCAACCTTTGTTAAAAGGATTTTGACTGTTACAATGGTTAGAAAGTAGTAGTAGTATTGATCTAAAAAATGTACAACTCACTTTGCAAATATCAGATCCAATTCCATACACATATGCTATTTTATTGACTGTGAACCTTTTCCATCTCCATTACTGGTCTACTCAAAAATTTTCTTCAAGAAATCACCACACTTCTCCTTCAGCCTTTTCTGCTTATACAATCAATAACATCTACTGATCTTCCAGCATCCTCTTTTCACCTATGCACCCACATATACCTAATGCTTTGGTTCCCTTAATACTTCCTCAATTAGGTTAACTCATCTTTTGCCACTTAATCTCCTTCATAGATCTTAGGGTTAGGTCAGATTCATTGAATCTACCTGCTTTATGTTCTTTGTCTTCTTTTCTAGAAACGTCTCAAATCTCATAAATATTTACAATAAAATGTTTTACAGTGCATTCAATGCTTTCATACAATCAAAAAATAAAGTCAACATGTTTTACATAATCCAAGAGTTCAACAATGTTGGCTAGAAATCTAAATTCTCTTCAAATATTAAAATACTGATGCTCAGTCAATACCGTGTTCAACTTCTCAGTCTTTACTTAGAAAGCTCGGTCAATACTAAAAAATGTTTCCTTAGCTAAAACTATCTTCCTTGGCAATTAACTTATGTTCGGTCAACACTAAATTTTCTCAACATACACTAACTCGGTCGACACTAACATCACTCAGCTTAAACTAGATTTCTTCACTTTTTCTTGGTTAAGCCTACCAGTTTAGTCTCCATTCTTTACTAAGATAAACAATGCATTGTCTTCATTGTGCAACATAATCAAGTACTCTTTGAAGTATCAAGATAACTCAACCTTTCCTTAGGTGCTATTGTTACCATCCTTGCTTTCCCTTTTTCACAACAATATAATAGATATAGTACTTTCCTAAGTAGCAACAGTCTTACCAATTAAGGTTTGACATCAATGACAAAACAAAAATTACTTCAATTGTAGTTTCCAACACCATCCCATGTCCATTGTGCATCCCAAAGAGAAAGAATCTTGGTGCAACGAGTGCACTACACCATGGATCTCATTCTTTTCTCTAGAATTTTGCGCCAATAGATAATTGGGAGAGGATTTGATATATCTCATGCTATAATAAGTGTTCTTTTTCATCCTAATAGGGTGAATTATACCATTTCCACATTCAAGCTATCCCCAAAATCATACTATGACGTTGGTCAAATTATCACTTACCTATTCTTCATTAGAAATTATATTCATTGAAATCCATTAGACAACTAAGTAATGAGGACATCCATTGTTGACATGTAGTTGGCCCCTAGGCCACATGCTCTTGGTAGAATCAATCCAATCCCCTAGATCAATGTGGGGTTCCCATGCCTACATGTAATCAATGGTATATATTGTCTATCTGGGTGGTATGTTTGATAGTTTATCAACATTGAATACTCTTTGGTTACAATCAATCTTGAGTGGATAAGCTTATCTTAAGTAGGTTATAGGATTTATCATTCAGTGGTCACCTCAAATAGATAGGTATAGTCTATGTGTTTGAGGAATACAAACCTCTTCATATGCCTTCATAGTGTCCTCACTCCATATGTTGTCATAAAGTCAATACTTGTACCTAGCTTAACATCATAAATAGAAGATATATTCCTAATTGAGAACAAATAAATCACAATTTAGTGATCTAGGAGTACATACAAAATTTCTTATAAGTCTAGGATTAAATTTCTCAACCAAAAAAAATTGCATAGAACCAACACATTTTGTCCTCGACTCAATTTGTAACCTTAAGTATATATCAACTATTGTTGGAGTCATTTTTCGTTGCACCCAAAGCTCAAACTGCCAATGGATGATACAAATGCTTGATTTAGCTCTGCTTGTAGGAGGTGCTTAAGCCATGTCACGAATCTCCAAGGAGGTGCTGAACACCAAGTCAACAATCTTCCCCTCAACATCGATTGAGTCTTTAGCACCCACTAAAGGGAGACTCTAACTCATGACCCAAGGCTCTGATACCAATTATTGGAATCATTTGTTGTTGCACCAAAAGCTTAAACTGTCAATGCTTAACACAAATGCCAGATTTAACTTGACCCATAGGAGGTGGTTAAGCCATGTCATGAATCTCCAAGGAGGTGTTGACCACCAAGTCAACAACTATAAGGTAGTCAACCCAAATCATTTCCTTTATCTTACTATTCAAAGAACATTGTGCATTAAATATAACTTATTAAGTTTCTTAAATCTTTAATAATCATTTATTACCTATTTCTACTTCATTTGTAGTCAACTAAAGAGGAAAATTTAAACATGTACAAAATAACCCAAATCTCTAGATTTATTTCCCCCTAGACCCTCCTTTACAAACTTGAGGTCACAAGGGTATCCTTCATCCATTTATCACCTATATTCATGCTTCAACTAGGTCAAAGTTACACGTAATTCTCCTAATTCTCTTGGTATAAAGAAACCATACGTATCATTAGGCCAAGATACCTTACCCAAGTGGTAACTAAACATGAAATTACATTAATATAGCCATAACTTCTAGGTGAACCCACAATAGTGGGTTACACTTTTTTGCCTGAACGGACACTGTACTCTAAATTTTGAATAAAACTTTTAGATTCAAATGCATATTGGTGTTAAACCATTAAGAATCAGAAGATGAATTAAATGAGAGTCTTTTAGGATTTTCTATCTAGATTATAAATATATATTTTTTATTTTTTTTTTAATTGTTTTTATTGGTTTTTTCTTTCTCCCACAAAAATTGGAATGTTGCTAAAAATGTCATTTTCAAAGATTGTTTTCATAGAGCATAACTTTTTTTCTAAAATAGATATCAATTTGATTCTTTCAAATTTAGTTTTTTAACATCCATATGGAGGGCATGCAATTGGATTTATGACATTATCATGATTATTTCATATTTTATTAACATTTGAAGTTGACTAAGCCGTAATTTTGACATACCTTGACTACATAGCTTATAACTTTTTGTGTATTTGTCCAATTTTTTTTTAATTTTTTTTTATAGAAAGTTAACTTCAATACCTAGGGCATAGATATTTTTTAGAATTTTTTTTCTCTCATTTACTATTTTTCCATAAGCATCGAACATAGAGGTGGAGATATGGTGAAATATCTATGTTTAGTAAAACTAAAAATACAAAGTCATAATAAACTTAATATATATTAACATTATAATAATTGGAAAGAGTTTTCTCAATAGTACCTTACTACATAGATAGATTTTTTGAATGGATTCATTTGATCTGCCAAAAGATAATGTCGAAGTGATTTTTTATCAGCATTTTAATAGGTGCGAAGGAGACTCCATTGTAGGTATGAATGAGGAGTATATATGTTATATCAATGATTTTTTTATCTAAGAGGCTTTGAGGTAACCATTTCTAATTAATTCCTTCAAATTGAACCTCTCAAGGCTTAAATAATCATATTTTATTAAAATTGTGTCATTTCAGCAAAAATCAGCATGTCTAAAAAAGTGTAACCCACTATTGTGGGGTCACCCTTCCACTCCAATGTTATAACTTGGTGTAGACCCATTTCATGTTTTATTTGGCTAGCTAGAAAAAAAAAACCCTCCCAAACAATGTTATAAAATTGGGGATCCCTTTATTTTTCTAATTAAGAATATATTTGATGCATTGTAAGGCATCAATTACCAAAGACAACCTATAACCACAACTCATTCTTCTTGATATGTATCAATTTAGAGGGTCGAGTATAATTTATCCTCATTTGATTTCTAATACCCAATAGTGATAAAAGATATAATTTAGTCTTACGGACATATCTCCATTGTCTCATGTTTAGTTGACCAACATATTATGTCTAATCATTTCCAAACATGGAAAGGGTTTATTAGTAATATATACTCCAATGTAAGAGTGTAATTGTTTGAGTTTACTGCAAGGGATGAAATACTACCTCTATTGTTGCCAACACATATTACAATTATTATATATATCATCTTATTTTGAGCCCAATTAAGTAGAAGGTTAAATACATATTTAGCTTAAGTTACATTATTACCCACTTCATATACAATCCTTGTCAAATAACATTCAAGTATCATTATTACCCAATAGGATTCCATTTACTAAATCTCATCTATTAATAGGGAAAGTAATGTTATGTAAGTAAATCCAAACCTATTCTCTATAAGAAAATACCATTATAGAATTATATACCATGCCTTATTATTGCATTAAGACAAAAGGATAAAATACCATTAAAGAAAATTATTTTTCTTAAGGCCAACATAGTATAATATCCCAAATGATTGCATATTTATACCCATCTCGATATATTCTCAATATTTACAAGTATTTAAAATCTCATAGTCTATCAAATTAAAGATGTATTGATATCAATTTTAGGAAAGCAAAGTAATATCTATTTGGAACAATTATTATTCCTAAAATAATGACATCATAATTCTAAATAGTACTTCACTAAATGTCAAGCCTACTAGAAAAATCTCCCCATATGAAAGAAATCTAAAGTTCTAGATAGAAGCTATGATATAGATAGTTTGTTTGTCCACATACTAAGAAATATATTAAATACATGGACTTGATATGCCACTATCATTTGCGATCTAGTGAGTTCAAATTATCCAAGATAGATTAACTAGCACTTTTCTAACCAAAATTATATCACTCAATTATATTGATATACTACATTTGTAACACCTACAATTAATAGGTTATATCACATTCACTGCTAGAGGTGATACCTTGTTAATAATACTAAATTTGTGCTTATTTATCCATTTCTTAAAGATCATATAAAGAATTATTGGTCTTCCCCACTAGTGCACATTGATTTAATCAACCAAACATAGTTATCTTAAATATATATATTATTATTAAACATTTGAAACAGGTTGTCATTGCTCACCAAAAGCCATAAGTCTACCCATTGGAATATAAATGTATTCCAAATTATATTTCTATAGATTTTCCTGGATTACTTATTAATACCTATGCCCACGATTCAAGCTATAATCATAAACTACAAAAGCTCAATCGAAATAATCTCCCTAGTGGATAATGTGCTTACTATCATAACAATAATATGAAACAACATAAATGCACAGTAGTGTCATATATTGATAGATGCTTGTAAACATACACTCTTAGGCACATACACACAATCATATGGGTGATCCCTATGAATGTATCACACATGAGCACATAGACATTTGTAAGAAATACAAGCAAGACCTTGATACTTCCTAACCTCACTAATATTATTTTTACAATCAAACAATAATGTAATTTAAGCTAAAGCACAAACTGTATGCTACTCAAAATTAGAACAATCTAAATAAAAATAACTTGTATATGGAGATACCACATAAGTCGAGAGTGGTATCCTACTCCACATAAGTGACCTCTTTCAAATATTTTTGAAATCTCATTTTTCTATGTAGGTTGCTCCCTAGGAATTTCCTCCTTTCTTCCAGCTGCTAGCCACATTTTCTTCCAAGTTTCTACTGCCCTTTCTGCAATATACCAATTGCTCTCTCACTCTCCTCCTAGTTGAAATCACCGGCAGGGTATGCACAAAAGGGTTTCTTTAAAACCTCTAAAATCTTTCAAGAAAATGTAAATGGTAGACGTAAACCTAAATTCTTTCCAATGTCTTCCCCATGCAATAAAATGGAAGTTTTGGAATAGGTTATGAATTCCTTGGATTGTTTTCCCCATACAAATGCTAGATTTAACCCAACCCACATGAGGTGGTTAAGCCATGCCATGAATCTCCAAGGAGGTGCTAACCGCCAAGTCAACAACTATAAGGTAGGCATCCCAAATCATTTCCTTTATCTTACTATTCAAATAACATTGTGCATTAAATATAACTTATTAGGTTTCTTAAATCTTTAATAACCATTTATTACCTATTTCTACCTTATCTGAAGTCAACTAAAGAGGATAAGTTAAACATGTACATAATAACCCAAATCTCTAGAGGTGTTTTCCCCTAGACCCTCCTTTACAAACTTGAGGTCACCAAAGGGTATCCTTCACCCAATTATGACCTATATTCTCGCTTCCAACTAGGTCAAAGTTACACGTAGTTCTCCTATTTCTCTTGGTATAAAGAAACCAAACTTATCACTAGGCTAAGATACTATACCCAAGTGGTAACTAAACATGAAATTACATTAATATAGCCATAACTTCCACCTCCAATGTTATAACCTTATGTAGACCCATTTCAAGTTTTATTCAAGGATGGCTAGAAAAAAATAAACAACCCTCCCAAACAATGTTATAAAATTGGGGATCCCTTTATTTGTCTAATTAAGCATATATTTAATGCATTGAAAGGGATCAATTACCAAAGACAACCTATAACCACAACTCATTCTCCTATATATGTGTCAATTTAGAGGGTCGAGTATAATTTATCCTCATTTGATTTCTAATACCCAATAGTAATAAAAGATATAATAGTCTTAAGGACATATCCCCATTGTCTCATGTTTAGTTGAGCAACACATTAAGTCTAATAATTTCCAAACATGGAAAGGGTTTATTAGTCATATATACCCCAATGTAAGAGTGCAATTGTTTGAGTTTACTGCAAGGGATGAAATACTACCTCTCTTGTTGCCAACACATATTACAATTATTATATGTCATCTTATTTTGAGCCCAATGAGGTAGAAGGTTAAATACATATTTAGCTCGAGTTACATTATTACCCACTTCATATACAATCCTTGTCAAATAAAAGTCAAGTATCATTATTACCTAGTAGGATTCCATTTACTAAATCTCATCTATTAATAGGGAAAATAATGATATGTAAGGAAACCCGAACCTATTCTCAATAAGCAAATACCATTCTAGAATTATATACCATGCCTTATTATTGCATTAAGCCAAAAGGATAAAATAACATTAAAGGAACTTATCATGCCTAAGGCCAACATAGTACAATATCCCAAATGATTGCATATTTATACACATCTTGGTATATTTTAACTAAATTTACAAGTATTTTAAATCTCATAGTCTACTAAATTAAAGATGTATTGATACCAATTTTAGGAAAGAAAAGTAATATTTATTTGGAACAATTATTATTCCTAAAATAATGACATCATAATTCTAAATAGTATTTCACTAAATGTCAAGCCTACTAGAAAATTCTCCCCATATGAAAAGAAATCTAAAGTTCTAGATAGAAGTTATGATAGAGACAATTTGTTTGCCCACATACTAAGAAATATATTAAATACACGGGCTTGTTATGCCACTATCATTTGCAATCTAGTGAGTTCAAATTATCCAAGATGGGTTATCTAGCACTTTTCTAACCAAAATTATATCACTAAATTATATTGATATACTACATTTGTAACACCTACAATTAATAGGCTATATCACATTCACTACTAGAGGTGATACCTTGTTAATAATACTAAATTTGTGTTTATTTATCCTCGCCTTAAAGATCATATAAAGAATTATTGGTCTTTCCCACTAGTACACATGAATTTAATCAACTGAACATAGTTATCTTAAAAATATATATTATTATTAATCATTTAAAACAAGTTGTCATTGCTCACCTTACCAAAAGCCACAAGTCTACCCATTGGAATATAAATGTCTTCCAAATTATCTTTCTATAGATTTGCCTAGAACTCATTAATACCTATCCCCATAATTCAAGCTATAATCATAAACTACAAAATCTCAATCGAAATAATCTCCCTAGTGGATAATGTGCTTACTATGATAACAATAATATGAAACAAACATAAATGCATAGTAGTGTCATATATTGATAGATGCTTGTAAATGAACACTCTTAGGCACATACACACAATCGTATGGGTGATCCCTATGAATGTCTCACACATGAGCACATAGACATTTGTAAGAAATACAAGCAAGACCTTTGATACTTCCTAACCTCACTAATATTTTTTTTTTAATCAAACACTAATGTAATTTAAGCTAAAGCGGAAACCATAGCTACTCAAAATCAAAACAATGTGAATAAAAAGAACTTGTATACGGAGATACCACATAAGTTGAGAGTGGTATCCTACTCCACATAAGTGACCTTCAAATATTTTTGAAGTCTCATTTTTCTATATAGGTTGTTTCCTAGGAATTTCCTCCTCTCTTCCAGCTGCTAGCTACATTTTCTTCCAAGTTTCTACTGCCCTTTCTGCAATATACCAACTTCTCTCTCACTCTCCTCCTGGTTGAAATCAATGGCAAGATATGCACAAAAGGGTTTCTTTAAAAAAAACTCTAAAATCTTTCAAGCAAATATAAATGGCAAGCATAAACCTAAACCGTTGGGCTTCATATCCCAACAATCTCCCCCATGAAGTCCAACCGACATAGCCATGTAGTGTGGCATCCCCTTCTTCATGTTTCAAATCTCAGAGAATAGTGAGACCTTGAGAAGATCTCAACATTTCCAAACTATGTTTCAGCACACTCTGAATGAATCTTCTCCAAGTTAGATCAAAGTCAAAAATACCTTCTCTAATTTTTAAAAGTGAAAACTCTTCCATAAATCCATGGTCAAAATTTCTACTTTCTGAAAATTCAAAATACATTCCTCTATCCACAAGAATTACAGTAGACAATGTCCCTTCTCAAACTATCAGTAACGACTTTCCAAAGATCCCTCTACCAAGATCAACGATCAAAACATTCTTCTTTGTACACATCTCCCTATAAAGTTTTTGATTTTCTATAATTTTCTCTCTTCCCTTTCATAATTCAGCCTCTCAAACTCACCTTGGCAATGACTGACTACTTGAATCTACAAAGTACTCTTATGGTTTAACATTCTAATGAACTCGTTTCTTTCTACAAGGTCTGTAGCGTGTTGTTCTCTTTTTGTCCTATTGAACAATACCAAAAAGGTATCAAATTTGTCTGAATCATAAAAATAATAATGGAGCCTGATAGCCCTCAATAACTAATGTAATGATAACCCATCTCCCTCTATCTGAGAAACATTATCTATATTTTTAGTTGTTTCTCTCAGGTACATGGTGTGAACCAAATTTACAATCACAACTCTATTGCAAAACTTCAAATCCCCATCCAAAGTGTCCTTAATATCCTCAAAACTGCACATAGTTTGTTTGCATTGGGAAGGCACGAGTGATTGATAAATGATGGTCACACCCACAACTCACTAAGACCCAATGACTTTGTGTCTTCTCAACTCTCCTCTGTAGACACCTAGAACTTCCTGCTGAAAGAGTTCCAAGAAACAATATCTCAGATACGCTGAGCATTTAGGGCTGATTTGTTGGCGTTGTCAAAGCCCGTGGAGGGCTACTCTCCTATTTCATTTGGTTCAACTCTTGATCAGAAAGCTCATCACCGTCAATAATCTGGGGACATCTCACATCACCTAGCATAGTGCATATGCTAGAAACAATCTCAAGGATATGCTCCTCAGGGGTATGCCCAATTTTCTTTGTAAATTCCTCATACATGTCTACCTCTCCATTTCCTTTGATTTTTTTGTCAAACTTATTATCTTCTACATCTCAAGGAAAATCAAACCTCTCACTTACCAATAGGTTGTGAGATCTCATGCTTCACTCTCTTTGACCTCTTCCATCTTCAAAAGATGAAATCAACCAACTATGTACCTCCTCATCTACAGGATGACCAATAGCTTGGGTCTCGTAACCTTCTTCTTGGTTGATATACATGCCTCTCTTTTCAGCCTCCACCAATACTCTATGCTTGATCACTTGTTTGCAATCTGTATCCCCCTCAACTTGGGAGGAAAACTCTATAGAAAACACATTCACTAAACCTTCTTCATTTTTAGAAGTAGAATTTATCTCAGCCTTCTGCATGGGGACAATAAGTCTGAAACCCATCCCACAAGGCCATCTCTTCTTGTTGTGAATATATGTCATAGCTGCATCAATACTACAGAAAAAAATAAGCCCAACACCATCTTCTTCAAATGAATCCTCCTCATTTTTCTGGCCATCCCACCAGTGTACATGATGTTTCTTTTCAACTTTCAGATACACGACATCTCTTTCTAAATTTTCAAGAAATTCTTCGATGATAGAATCAACTTCATCCTCTTCCATCTCTGCTCTAGACTCACCTTGGCTCTGATACCAATTGTAAATATAAAAGACAAGAAAAGAAACAAAAAAATAAAGATCAAAACAAGAACACAATTTTATAGTGGTTCAACAATTTCCTAAATCCACTCTCAAGTAGGGATTTAGTTTATATTAATCCAATCCACAATACACCATACAATACATGACTGCACATAGTCATTTATAGAAAGCTCTTTGAATACGAAGAGATGGGAGAAAATGAACAATCATGTGAGGGTGAACCCATAGTAGTGGGTAAATGTATTTTGGAGGAAGCAATTCCTCCCAAATATCATGGAAAGGTGGATTTAGTCGGGTACTTTCAATAGAAAGTACCCAAGACTTTCGATCACAAGTAACTTACTTTCGATCGAAAGTACAAAATTTTCTACTTTCAATCAAAAGTAAGTTACTTTCAATTGAAAGTATGTTACTTTCGATTGAAAGTAAGTTACTTTCTATCAAAAGTAAAGTAGTTAACAATTTGGTGGGGTTTAAACCCCACCGAAACCATCATTTTGACAGTTTTGACAAAGTGGAAAGTGGGGTATCTGACTTTCAAACATCATTTTAAGAGGTATTTCACTATGTATACCTTCTCATTTTATTTTATTTATTATTTTTAATATATATATTCATGTATATACATGTATATATATATATATATATATATACATGTGTGTGTGTGTGTGTGTGTGTGTGTGTGTGTGTGTGTGTGTGTGTGTATATGTATATGTATATGTATATGTATATGTATATGTATATGTATATGTATATGTATATACATATACATATACATATACATATACATATACATATAGATCTATATCTATATATATATATATATATATATATATGTATATATGTATGTATGTATGTATATGTATATGTATATGTATATGTATATGTATATGTATATGTATATGTATATATATATATATATGTATATATATATATATGTATATATATATATATGTATATATATATGTGTGTATATACATGTATATACACATATATACATGTATATATACATATATATTTGTTAGAGTAATAAGTTGTTTGCTTATTAATTAAATCATATTGATTTAATTATTAATTCACTTATTACACTTTCTACTTAAGCTAAACTTTAGGCATATAATAATTAATTATTTTATTAATTATTATCATGCAACCTAGGTTTGTTCACCCTTTTAGGGTTTCAAATCTCGTTTATAAGGATTGATCTCCTTTGTATTATTAACATCATTCAACACAATAATATTTTATTGTGATTGCTGCAATTTTTGTTTTTGCACATCAAGGATGTCTCATCTCTCATGGATAAATGTGTGAGACCTTTGTAGCTTATTGCTTCTCTCTCTTTCTATGACACCTGTGTTTGCATGTAGGTGTTCTTGGGAGCTGTGATTTTTTTTCTCATCAACTCTAACATGGTATCAGAGCTTCATATCTATTTGCCCCTATCATCTTCTTGAGAGATTTGGCTGTGTTCACCAGATCTTCATTTTCAGAGGGTTTCTCTATTAGATCTAGAGGAGACCTCTCTTTTTGGTCATCTTGACCTCAAACAGACCTTACAATTGCATTTAGAGCACCCAAGAACCGTTAAACGCATATAAAATTTGTCCAAATTGGACAAAGTTGGAATCTGTGGCAAATTGTTTTTTGCACCTAATGCCATCACAGATCTCGAGGTAGTCACTATTTTTTGGAGCATTTTTTTCTCAAGTAGACCTCACTGTTGAGCTTGTAGTGTCCAAGAATCCCTATTTCGATATAAGGAGAATTCAATTTTGACGCAGTTGTAATTTAAGGGAAAAAAATTTCCTACCAAGGTCGTACGACCCTAGAACACTCCCTGAGGTGCTGACGCGTGCAAAAAGAAATTTAAAAAAAATTATCGGGGGCCACCCAGTGGCCACCAGACTGGTGTTGCGGTGATCCTGTGGTCACCATCGGCATGAACTCCATGTGAGTCGCAGATGTCATCGACAGTCACCACCGACGGACCGTGGTGACTGTGCGGTAATAGCTGATAGTCACGTGGCTAACCATGTGACACCTACCAATCACAAGTTAGTTTCCAGTTAAAAAAATGGCCATCCCCTCTGCACCCAATAGTTTAGTCACATGGGTCTTGCCACATGACCAAGTCCTGATTACCTAGCCTAGAAGCCGCTAGCTCCTAGTCACCCGTGTGACCAGGGGCCTAAATTTTTTGCCCTAGGGCCCTATTGGTTTTTAACAATGATGGGAAGACTACCATCAAATTTAGCCTCACAATTTGCTAACGCCAGCACTTACAGACACCCTTTTAGGTCCTTTGGCGTAGTTGTTGGTTTTTTGCTCATAACTTGAGCATACAGTGTCGAAATCGGGGAAATGATATACTGTTGGAAAGCTTGTTCAGAGATGGATCTTTTTTGCATGTTTATTTTAGTTTTTTATTCTTCCATTTTTCATACCAGGATTTCAAGGGCAAAGCTTCTTTTTTTTCTTCTCGAGGGCGTAACTTGCACATCCGGACTCCATTTTTTGTAAATGAGCTATCATTGGAAAGCTTGTCTGTGATCTTTCCAATACTATGAATCATTTTTCTAGATCCTACTTCAAGTATATTTTATTCATTTTTTTATATTTCTACACTCTCTTGGATGTTTCAGGTCATGGGATCTCTTCCTTTTATGGAATGACTCTTCTTTGGCTATTCTTTTGTTTCTGTAGCATTTCGCTCTTTTTTGAACAGTGTATACATCATTCTGTATCATTCTTTTATGCACACACACTAAGATAGAGTGTCATTATATTTCATAAATGAGATCTTGCACATGTTCATGCTCTTTCTAATTGCACTCAATTATATAGTGCCATGGGTGGTTTGATGTTTTCCTTTGTTTTCCATCTACCTTTATCACGTGAGTGTTCCTCTAATGCAATTAGCCTCATGTATCTCTATTTGTGTTTCTACTATCTCTGCACCTTCAATGTTCCTGGTTCTTCATCATGCAGTTCATATTGGATATTCTTTTTAGTGTACCTGTCATTTCTCCCTTATCAGCATTATGGGGGGTTTCTACTATTCATCTGTCTACTTCCTTGGTTTGATAGTGTGAGCTATGTATTCAGTATTTATTCCTATGTAATAGGCGAATGCAGTGGATGGGTAATGCATTCTAGTGAGATGGATTATTTATAATTTTGACACTGTTTCTTTCCTATTTTTTTGAGGCAATCTTCCATCTTTGATTGATTAACTCTTTAGACATTGGTGTTTTTATGCCATCTGTATCTTTGAGTTTAGGTGTTTGGCTTTGTTTTCCTCCTAATTTGAGTAGTGTCATATGAGGGTACTTGTGCAGATTATAATATTTTGTATCTTCAAATTCAATTGATAGTCTTTGTTTACCTCCTAATTTGAGTAGTGTTATTTGAGGGCACTCATGCAGATTACAGTCTTCTCTACCTGGTCATGTTCTATTTCATTGGAGGATCTTCAAATTAGTAGTTAATTCTTGACAATGTAGCTTCTTGCTTCAGTGATGTTCTACATGTTCATCCTTGTTCCTATTTTCTAGAACATTCCCTAGTTTTAGAGGCTTCTTCAGTCCTTCAGACTAGTCTTTATCTCTTTTTGGAAGAGTTTTTTCCTAGGTGGTTTTATCTATTTATCCTCTTTTACAAAATCTCTCTTTTGTAATTGGGTACCTGATCAAGCCTTTTGTTGTCAGACCCATTTTCTTTTAGTAGTTCTTTCTAGGTTTTTAACTTCTCCCAAAGTTTATCTTAAGGGGGGGTGTTAGAGTAATAAGTTATTTGCCTATCAATTAAATCATATTCATTTAATTATTAAGTCACTTATTACTCTTTCTACTTAAGCTAAACTTTAGGCATATAATAATTAATTGTTTTATTAATTATTATCATGCAACCTAGGCTTGTTCACCCTTTTAGGGTTTTAGATCTCCTTTATAAGGATTGATCTCCTTTGTATTATTAACATCATTCAACACAATAATATTTAATTGTCATTGTTGCAACCTTTGTTTTTGCACATCAAGGATGTCTCATCTCTTGTGGATCAATGTGTTTAGGCCTCTATAGCTTCTTGCTTGTCTCTCTTTTTGTGACAGGAGTTTGCATGCAGGTATTCTTGGGAGTTGTGGGTTGTTTTCCCATCAAATCTAACAATATATATGTATATATATACATGTGTATACATACATATATATGTGTATGTATATATACACATGAATATATGCATACATATATAGATATGGATGTGTGTGTGTGTGTGTATATATATATGTGTGTGTGTATGTGAATATATATATATATATACATGTGTATATGTGCATATATGCATATGCATGTATATATGCACATATATATGTACATGTATATATATTTATGTATGTATATATATATGCATATATATACATATACGTGTATGTGTATATATATGTATGCATATATGTGCATATATACATATTGATATATATGTGTGTGTATGTGTGTGTATACATATCATATATATATACATGTATATGCATGGATATATACATGTGCACATATATGTGTATGTTGCACATATATATACACGTGTATGTATGCGTGGATATGATATATTTATGTACATGTATGTGTGTGTGTGTGTGTGTGTGTCTATATATATATATATATATATATATATATATATATATATATATATATATATATATATATATATATATATATATATATATATATATATATATATATATATATATATATATATATATATATATATGCATGTGTGTGTATGTGTGAATGTATATGTAGTGCATGTTTATTTACTTTGAAATGTAATTGATTTTAGTTCAATAATGTAGTGAAATGTACTTTAATTTTATTTTCAATTAAATTAGGAAACCATATATGTAGACTTCATTTGACAGTAAATAAAATTATTCAGGTACATATATATAGATATCTAGATATTATTAGACATCATGGTAGATGCACTGATTACCCTTAAGGAACTATTTGCATAGACTAATAGGGAAATTGAATGATTACAAGATTCCATAAACAGTCTGACTAGCTCTAGTGTCTATAAGAGCACATGTCAGTCCATACTTTTTAGCTTGATTAGTATCAGAGATGACATTCATGGTACCTGTAGACACCTAAATTCATCCTTTTAACATTAATTTAATTTAATTTAATTAATGACTTTTGGGACTTTATTGGGTGGGATCTTCTTGGTGTTCTAGAAGAATCTAGGAAAAGTAAATCAATGTTGAAATATTTTAATACCACGAATACAGCCATCATTCCCAAATCCAAGTCTCCCAAAACATTCTCAGACTTCACGCCAATTTCTCTTTGTAATATAGTATACAAGATCATCACTAAGGCAATCTATTTGCGCTTGCATCATTTGATCCCAAATTTGGTGTCACAAGAACGAGGATTTGTTCCAGGTAGAGAAACTATGGAAGGGGCTTTACTAGCACATGAGGCTCTACACTCTATTAATTCTAACAAGTCTTCACACTTCATCATAACTGGATATGATGAAATCATATGACAGAGTGTGTTGGGAATTTATATTCAAAGTTCTCCATAAATTTGGCTTTGCAAAAGGTTGGTGTAAATGGATACGTGCCTACATTTCAGGTGCAAGATTCTTAGTAATCATTAATGGATCTCTAGTTGGCTTCTTTAGATTACTCAAGGGATTAGGCAAGGTGATCCCTTATCCCCGGTCCTCTTTATTTTAATGGCAGAAGCTTTTAGCAAGCTTATACAGTATACTCATGAGCTTGGTTTTTGGCAAGGTACATTGATTGGTGGAACAAATATTTCGATCACTCACTCATTGTTTGCAAATAATACCCTTCTTTTTGGTGCTTCCAATGTCAAGGAGGCCAAATAGATCAAACAAACTCTAGACTTGTATTCAGCAGCTTCAGGACAAAAGATTAATCCTCTAAAGTCAAAAGTTTATCTTTTTAATTCTAATATGATTATCTCCAATAAAATCATCTCAATTTTGTGTTTCTCAAAAGATTCTTTGCCTTTGATTTATCTTCACATTCCTTTTTTCATGGGAGCTAATAAAAATAGTAATTGGATGCTTATTATCAAAAGGATCAAGGCTAGGATAGTGGCTTGGAAAGCCAGATGGCTATCACTCGTAGGTAAAATTATTCTTGTCAAAACAATACTTGCAGCCATCCCCAATTACTATCTTTCAATCCTCAAAGCTCCTACTTCAATCATTTAGACCATTCAAAAAAAATTGAGAGATTTTCTTTGGGTGGGAAACATGAATGGGGAAAAGAAAATCCCATTGGTCTCACTCAAAGATATGTCACAAATCAAAACACTTGGGGGTTCCAATATTCATGATATGGAAAAAAGAAACAAGGCTTTTGGAGGAAAATTAGTTTGGCAGATGTACTTGAAGCCAAACACCAAATGGTGTGAAATCATGCAACACAAATATCTTGATAATACTTGTCCAACTAGATTCATGTCCATTCAAAATCCATCCAAAGGATCAACCATTTGGGATTTCATGATGGCATCTAGTGATATTGTGACCCAATATATTTCTTGGGAGGTGAATAGTGGTGACAGGGTCGGCTTCTAGCATGATTCTTGGAGTGGACTACCTCCCCTCATTCTTATAGTATCCATAGATGGCATAGTAGCTTCTTATGAAAGAGTTTGGGGTAAAACATTTGTGGACTATGTCTCTGTAATTTGTCTATATTCTAGAAAGATTATATGGAAGGATCGGAATGAGTTACCAATCTCTCCTCAAGATAGAACTAGATTTAGAACAATTTTGTCACACAGAGTGGTCTTTTTATCTGGAAAGGAGGATAAATTGCTTTGGGCACCGGGTAAATCAAGAACCTACAGTATTAAAGATGGCTACAAGATTATTCAGCAGCAGGATTCAATCACCACTCAATGTCATTCTTTTTCATTTTGTTGGAACTCTGTTACTCTCCCCAAAGTGAGATGTTTTGACTGGATAGCGTTGAAAAAGAGAGCTCTCACCAGTGACCATCTTGTCAAACTTAACATTGCCCAACCTTTCAACTGTTGTTTGTGTGATCTTTAGTTAGAAGATAGAGATCATCTCTTTTTGAATTGTACCTTTTCCCATCAATGTTGGATGTTTGTTCTTTGCAAACACCAATTTCCTTCTCCTCTTCCTAGCACACTTTGGGATCTTTTTCAAGCTTGGCCAATATTATATTCTTCCTCACTCTTCACCTATTTGTGGAAATGCATCCCTAAAATTGTAGTTTGGGCAATATGGTGGGAATGAAACAAGAGAATCTTCTGAAAGGTCTCTTCATCAATTAATTCTATTCTTATTGGTATTGAACAGTCCATATCATAAGTGGTGAATGCTAGCCACTATAGAATCAAATGCAATCTAGTTTTATCCAATTGGGACAGTTTGGTCATCAAGGATTGGAAAGGCATCCATATTCCTTTTGGATGGCTTCATCACAATCATTCATCCTCCCCAATTCTTAGGGAGTCAATTAAATGGCTTCCTCCCATATGTGGTTCAGTTAAAATTAACTTTGATGGCACCTCCTACGGAAATCCAGGAAAATATGGGATATGAATTTGTATTAGAGATCACCATGGAGAAGTTCTGGCCATCAAAGCATCCCCTATTCCATTAGGAACAAACAATATAGCTGAGGCCTATGCTCTATTTGAAGGATTAATCTTGGCAAAAAAAGGGGGTCATCAGTCAATTCAAATTGAAGGCAATTCCATGGTGATTATAAACTCATACATCAAATGGGAATCCCATAATTGGAAACTCTCTTATATCCTTCAACAAATTTGGATGCTTTTCAACTCATTTAAAGTTATTCATATTTCCCACACCCTGTGAGAAGGGAATTTTTTGGCTAACATAGGATGTGACGGGTTGGATATTGAGGATCTTAATGCATGGGCATTTATTAAGTTGAACAAGGTATTCAAGAGATTGATGTTAGAGGACATAAAGAACATAGTGTCATCTTCAACCACCTTAGCATAGCGTAAGCCGGTACATATAATCATTTCAATGACACCCTATCATTCCAAGTTGTTCTAATCATGGCTGCATCATCATCCTTTTCTCAGGATGAGTTACCTCACATGAATCCCTTCATATGTAGTACAATGTTACCTGATGATGAGTTTAATGTCTTAAATTCTTCCCAAACTTTGCACTTGGGCTTCACGTGCCTTCACATTCATCACAGTCTTGGCTTGCCATGTCTGTTATGTAGTACTTAGGTTCATTACAGATTTGATGCATGATGATTTCAAAGTTTAATCCAAATGTGCGAATTGATGAGTGTTTGGGGCACGAACATCTATTTAATTTATGGAATAGAATTAACCATCTTAGTGTGAAATTTTCTCTTCTTGGCTGGTTCCTGAAATTCTCTATGTGGTGCATGTGTTCTTGTGGATGGAGTTTCTAAGATGTACGACTTGAGGTCTTCATGAAAAATTCTTACCTCAGAATTACAAGGTTCTTATTTTTCCCTCAGTAGTTGAGCTCCCGTTGCCTAGCTGAATTGACAGTTCTCAAATTGATCTTTTTTTCAAGTGCCATTCTATGCCACTATACAAGGCAATTCGCTGGATCATAGGTGAGCATGTGTTGTCACCTAGAATGAAAATTGTCCTATTTCCATCACAATTGGTGTCAATCTTCTTGTCCAACCTTATGGACTTATTGCAGTCAATAGAATTAGTGAATAATATTGTTGTTAAGGTGGTTTTCCCTCACTTTATAACGGATAACAAACTCGTGATTGCTTTACAAAATTATGATCTTTGGTCTGGCAAGGCCTTGGTGAGTGGCCTATTCTCTCATCATGAATTGATGTCCATCCATGAGTATGTGATGGCATACAACTATTTCAAATGAGCTATGGAGAGGAAAAGTTTTCGCATCATTTCTAACAATTTGAAAATTGTGGGTTTGGCTCTTGGTAAAGAGTTAGTTGATAACATTCTATGATATGCCAATGAAGTGTTGGATCTGCTAAGTTTGCCTAATCATTCACCTCTATCATTGCTTCACTCTCTACTACCATCACCTAGTGTTGTGCACTTTGCTACTGCTAAGTTGGTTCTTGATCTAAATCTCCCCCTTTCACCGATTAATCTTCCCTTTGGGCCATCAATTGAAATGCCTGTTATTTGCTCAGATGAGGAGCTTGATGGTTGGGTGACGGAATCTCCTTTGTCTCCTCCTGCTAGTTGGGAACAAGCATAGAATTTGGTGTGGTGTGCTTCCTCTCTAGTGGATATGGAGGAGTGACAGGGTTTCATTGTATTGGGTGTTTTTAAAATTTTTGTATTTGGCACCCTTTTTTGTATTTACCCTGCAAGTGGGTTTATGATTGTATATCTTTCAGGGATTTTGTGGTTTTCATGCTGAAAATCAAATGTAACAATCAATGTCGATATTATACATGTCTATGACAATGACTCTGGGGTTTCTTCCCGATTCTTCCACAGATGAGTCTTTGAATTAATTTCTATTATTAATATATTTATGGTGGCTAGTCCACTTTGGCTTTAAAAAAAAATGTATTAAATTTAATTTAATACATGTTCCTCCATATTCCCCTTTTAAATAAATTTTTAATTTATTTAATTCCCTCACATTCTTTATTTCTACTAAGCCATGATTAAATTTAATTTAATCCTAAATCCAACCTAGATGTTATCCTACACACATCACTTTCTATCTAATAAACCCACTCACTAATTAACTAAGGTTAATTAGGCTAATTTTTGGATTCCTACATCCATTAGTCCTAATTATTTGCTCAGACGTGTGAGAAAATTTTCAAAAATTGCCTTTTTAAAAATTGCTAAAAATTGCATAACAAGGCTTCTTACATTTTTCTCACACTTTCTAAAAAGGTGAAAATGGACTTTTTCTCTTACACATCTCTTACACACACTTACACATGTACTTGAAGTACACATTGACCTCTCACATCCCAAGTTGTTCACACATGTGTGAGCAAGTCTTGGACTTTACATGGCTTATGTGTCTCCTTGATGGCACCTATGTGGATTCCACATAGATGCCACCTCACCCCAGCATTCCAAAATCCTATAAATATGACCCTTGTCTCAAGAAAAATCAATTCATTGTTGTATTAGAATTATCATGCTAGTTTAGACTTAGAATTGTTTTCATAGAGTTTTTACTAACCATTTGGTAGTTGCTAAATTTTTACTGTAGATTTATTTTACTCCATGTTTTAGATTCATATGCATTTGTCACTTGCATGCCATTGAGCTTGAGGATTGCTTTCATAGCTCCTCCTTGAGCTTCTTTGGCCTCTTGCATTTGAGTGCTTGAGAGTTTCTTCTATAGCTTCTTCTTGAGCATCTCAATCTTGATTTTACCTTGCATTCATAGTGGGATCTATACTTGTGTTGGGAGAGCACACCCACAACCTCTCTAAGAGCTTAAATCAAGCAAGTCTTGGGTGCATTTGCTTCATGCTCATCCAAGGTTATGGTGAACGCTAGTGTTTTTACAAGTTTATGAACATGTTAGAATAGATTGAATATGATCTTTATCATTAATGTTTGCATGTTTGAAATTATTCTTGACATGTAGGTTTTCATCATATGCATGTTTTCTCTCTATTCTCACCATATAATGGCAATAACAACAACAACGATGAGAATTTACATAGCTGGCAGATTCCCTTGATGTCATCTTTCAACATCTAGTCGATCAAGTGATGATGGTTTACCCTAACACCAGGCCTTTCAATGAAAATCAACCCAAACCCAACTGGTATAAGGATAATGAATACTGTGATTATCATCACATAAAAGGGCATGAGATTAAAAAATGCATGAAGTTTCATCATTTTGTGCAAGATTTGATCGATGATGGTAAAATTGAAGTAGAAGGACAAATGCCTCTACTTCTAATGCCCAGCTAAAAATGTATTCTAAACCTTTTCTAGAACATAATCAAAACAACGCATCCATGTCGAAGGGATTTTCTTATGATTATTCAACAAAAAAAATCTCAGGAGATGAACGCACTTGTGGAAAATTAGTTGAAAATGATATCTGTGGATTTGACTCACTGTGTGGCCATATTGAACAATATGAAACTCATGTAAACACATTGAATTTAAAGAATGCAGATTGTAATGTTACTACTCACCACCCCCGCATGACTGTACAAGTTGTTGCCAATCCACCTATTGTGGATCCACCTATTGCACCATCTACCCCAACATGACTTGCCTCACATTATGACTTGCTTTCCCAGTTGAAGAAAACCCCTGCATAGATATCCATACAAGAGCTTTTACACACATCCCCCATTCACAAAGAGGTCCTTGAGAATTCCCTAACTGAGTCTCGCATCCTAGAAAATATCAATGCCTCACAATTCCAAGCAATGATTAGAAATTTGGCTGCCCAACAACACCTGGTTTTCACCGACAAATATTTTTGAGGTCCTCACCCTCATCATAATAAACCCCTGCATATCCAAGTCACCATCCATAACACCCAATCAAAAGAGTCCTTATAGACAATGGATCTGGTCTGAATCTTTGTACTTTAAACATGATCCACAATATTGGTCTTTCTGAGGATCTCATTGATGTAAATAAAATAATAGCAATAAAAGCATATGATGATAGAGAAAGGGTGAGTAAAGGTCTCATTACACTCCCCTTACAAGTGGGCCCAGCCCTTATTGAAACTATTTGTCAAGTGCTTGCTCTAGATCTACCCTACAATATCCTTTTGGGTAGACTGTGGACACACGCTATCTCAGGTGTCCCATCCACATTTCACCAGTGTTTAAAATTCCCACATTGTGGAGCTGAAATAACCATCCCAAGAGATCATGAACCCTTCAAGTATTGCAAGAGACTGGAAGGAAATCAATCAAACTATTGTCCACTAAATGAATATGTTCATCCTATTCCACAAGAAACTCTCATCCAACACACTTCTTCTAAACAAAAGATGTCTCATCAAGCTAAGGGAAAAGAACCTTGTGGGAAGGGAATTCTAGTCAAACCTGATGATGACACTGGTATGGTCAAGGCTAAAGTTCTCTTAGAACTAGAAAAGGAAGAGAATTTTGTGTTACATAAAGAGGTTGAACAAATAAAACATGCTAATATATCACCTAAAAAATGTGATATGGGTTCCCAACTTATGCAAAAAATGGGATATGATGGACATAGTCCACTTGGAAAAGGCAAGGATTTCCTAGAACCTCTTCACATTGAATTCAGAGCTCTTGAAGACCAAACTAGTCTAGGCTATCATACACATGAAGTTGATAGCCTAGTAGCAACACTCCTACATGTGAGGACTCATCCGAGGAAGAAGAAGTAGAGATTCAACCGATGACCTATGAAAGACTTCTGCAAATTCAAACCACTAATCTAGGTTATGAAGGGGAACCCTATGTGCCATCACAATTATCTCAAGAGCATGATCCTAGTCCTAATCAAAGAGATCCTATCCCATCTACTAAGAAAGCTCCTACTATTACAAATAGTGGGCCTCTATTATTTCTCTTATGGCTGAACACATTGCTGAATTTGATCACATGCATTTGAATTGGGGGCAAATTTTTGATATCCCCCACATCTCAGATATGTTGCTACCTTTTCTAGACTATGCTCCTACTACTCTAGATGGTACTACTCCTACTACTACACAAGATCTCACTGCTACATAGTCACAAGGCCCTATTGAAGACTCACCTCCTAAGACAGATAGTGATGATGATGGAGATCTCCCTCCTTCAATCACTCTTGTTGATTACATCAGACAATATCATAACAATGATAGTATTAAATGAGTATGAATAGGACTCACAGTCAAATGCTACAATGGAGATTCAAGTTGATGTTGTGCACAAGTATGCTATTTTCAAAAATTCTGAAAGGGGAGAAAGCTCTAATTCTCAAGCACAACCAGATGATGAGGATCACTCTCACCCTTCTGTAGAGATCCTCCCTATGGTTTCTAGGTCATCTACTTCTACTCCAGCTGATCAAATAAACCATGGATACATGAGACCTCATCCTAAGATATCAACATGGAATTTAGGGAGGTCTCGAATTGACATGGTTCCTGTTCATACAATTTTGGAACAAATGGCTACTTGAGCATGAGAAGAAGGACATAGTTCTAGGGTTAGGTCATCTCGGTTAGATTCACAAACTACTTTTCTAAACTCCTCTAACTCTTCTAGGATGACTCGTGATCGACAACACTTTATGGAGGATAAATTTCTAGATCTATCTGAGACATTCATGAATGATGAGGATGATACTAGTGTTTTTGCACTTGAACTTGTTGAACAGTTATCTCTCATCCTTCCTGAGTTAAGTGGCTAGACCATTTCTCTTCCATCCATTTAAACTCATCACATCAGCCTCATTCATCCATAATTCCCAAGTCTTCCAGAAGTAGCTTGAATGTGCAACATAAAAATCAGAAACATAAGAATCCACTCATATATAAAGGTCACCATGTCCTATCTAATCGACATTTGACTTCAAAAACATAAGAAATATTCAAGAGACCACAAGGGTCCCTCAAGAAAAGAAGAAAAACAAAGAAATTATGGATTCATAAATCCATCCTAGAAGAATTGCAATCAAATGCATCTCAAAGAAAAGAAATATCAAAGGCTATTTGGATTCCCATGTCTCTCTTAAAAGACTTGGATATAAAAGAAAACACAATGTTGACATTCAAGCTCACCTCTCCTTCTTATGACTCACCTCACTCCCACATTCTTTGCACCATCATTACCTCTACTACTCCTTGCTACCATTACCACTCTCTCCAAAACCAAATCACCCCTGCAAGTTCCTTTACAATCCAAAGTGCATCCTTGTATCACCTCATCACCAATGACTTGTTCAAGAGGAATCGAGATAGTACTTTCCTTAAGTGTGTAGAATGCGAGGAATTTGACAAGGCATTACAAGTGGTTCAAGAGAGTATTTGTGGATCTCTCTAGAATGGTCTTTCCTTGAATACAATACCTTCACTAAGGGCATCTCTACAAATGTTCCCTAGTGATGATGACTACAGAATCTTCCAACTTCAAGTACTTGTGCTACTTAGTGAACAAAATAATAGCGACATTCGGTTCTGGGGCATATCAAATTGCAACACTTGATGGAGATCCACTCCCTGATCCTGTAAATATTCTACATTTGAAGCGCTTTTATATGTAGCTCATCATTGAGTTCCTGTATAGTGTTATTCAACAAAAATCCTAAAAATAAAAAAAAAAGATCCTGAAAAATCCTAAAAAGTAGAAAAAGGTCTTGGAAAAATCCTAAAAATAAAAAAAAGATCAAGAAAAAATCCTAAAAATCAGAAAGAGATCTTGAAGAAAATCCTAAAAAGAAGATAATGTTCCTGAAAAAATCATTGTGTGGTAAACACCTAGTAAACATGCACCTTACAAAAAAAAAAGCATTTGTCCAATAGTGAAAACTTGGCAAACAAGCACTCTGGGCAAGTATTAAGGTGAAAACCTATCTCAGGCACCATGATAGAAGATTTGGATCTATTGTCTTCCCATCCACTATACATATCCACCCTCATCCCAGTCCTAGTTTTTAGTCATTGCTTCCCGCATATCCATAAAGATCCAATCGCAGTTCCCAGCAAGCTGAGCTTAACCCTATCACACTAAGATTTTCCTAGACACAGTGATCGTAAAAGTTCTTATCAAAATAAACATCAAAATCAAATCTCTGAGTTATTGTTCCTTTCACATCTATTGCTAGCGAATATCCATTTCAATCAACCAATCTTTTCCCTACAGGATGCATCCTTCTTCAGTCGGCTCAAATCAATCTCATCAATCCTATCCCATTCATGGAAAGAACTATGGACTGAGTGACCACTTGATTAGGAGACCTTCTTTTTTTTTTTTATCTTTTTGTATCAGTAGATCCTACTCATGATTACCTCAATCTTCCATATCTTGGTATATTGTGACTGGTGAAATTTGATGCAAAGTGTCGATTGCGGTATGATTTGTTTGTGGATACTTTAGGAACATTTTTTTGGTTTCCCACTTATGATTATGCCTATCTTAATGGGGGAAATGGGTTAGCACACTTTTGTCCCTTAAAAGACCTAAGTGTGCCCAAACCTTTCTAATAAGTATATGTCATAGGTTCTATCATAGTCAGGAGATCTACATCTCTATTTCTCCAGCTATCTGAGAGTCTAGTCCATGCAATGAAACAATGTCATTTGTGCTTTTATAACACATGATGCATACCTCTTAATGCAATATCAAACTAGGGTGTTCTCTCCAACATGAACACAAGTGATCCCACTAAATCATGTAGTCAGGTTGCATTATAGTTTGAGTTGCATATTAGTTAGTTCATTTTTTTGCATTTTTGTTTGAGACAAGGGTTCTGCTTATTCACCCTTCCCTCCCCCTTTTTTGTCCAATGCAAACCTCCCATCTCCCTCCTTTCCTTCATCCCTACAAATCCTATTCCTAGATAGCTCCCCCTCATCAAATGTTTTATTTATCCTCTCCCTCATCCTTCTAGTAGGTGCAGATGCCTGTTTGGAAACCAGAAACTCCATCATGAGCTTCCTCTCTCCCTCTCTTTATCTTCCTATCTCTCCCTCTCTCTCTCTTCATTTCATATTTCTCTCTCTCCCCCTCCCTCCCTCTCCCTATGTGGAGACACCTGTTTGGGGATGGGCGGCTCTACCTCTAGACAAGTGGCTCCACTTGTAGATAGGTGGCTCCATCCCAAGTGGAGACACATGTCCGTCAGGCGGCTCCACTTGTTGATGGGTGGCTCTGCCCCAACTGGAGACCCCGTCTTTGAATATGCAGATCTTCCTTCCTTCATTGAGCGTACATTCTCTTCTATAGTCGATGGCTCCACCACCATTGGATGTTTCCCTTCACCAAGTGGCGATGCCCATTCTGTCATATACCCCCTTCTCCCTTTTCTCTTGCCATCCCTCCCCCACCCTTGACACAACCAACTGGAGCTAACATGAAGGTGGATTTTTAAACTCACTAGATCACTCCTATTTGTTGCCCGTCGATCAACCCTTCCTTTCTATCAAAGTCATGCAAAGTCTCTTTTCCCTCCTTTCACGAAAATTGACCAAAATTTTTATTTTATTTTATTTTTGGCCTATTTTCCTAAGGGGGCACATCCTCCTACTAAATTTTCCTCTGTGCACCTTTTAGGTCCCTTTTTTTTTCTTTTTTTTTTCCTTTGAGGCATCTATATTTTATTTTCTTTGACGTGATGTCATTTTTGACACCACTTCAAAGAGGGGCAAAATGTAGACACCTAAATTGGTCCTTTTAACATTAATTTAATTTAATTTAATTAATGACCCCAAATAACATTATAGTTAATTTTTTAATTAATTATATTTGTTAAATTCATCTATTTATTTAATTAAATAAATTCACTAATTATAGTATTTGAATTAAATTTAAATACTACCTTTCATAATGTATTAAATTTAATTTAATACATGTTCTTCCATATTCCCCTTTTAAATAAATTTTTAATTGATTTAATTCTCTCACATTCTTTATTTCTACTAAGCCATGATTAAATTTAATTTAATCTTAAATCCAACCTAGATGCTATCCTACACACATCACTTTCTATCTAATAAACCTACTCACTAATTAACTAAGGTTAATTAGGCTAATTTATGGATTCCTACATCCATTAGTCCTAATTATTTGCTCACACATGTGTGAGACAATTTCCAAAAATTGTCTTTTCAAAAATTGCTAAAATTTGCATAAACAAGGCTTCTTACATTTTTTATGACACTTCTTACACCTTCTAAAATGGTGAAAATGGACTTTTTCTCCTACACATCTCTTACACACACTTACACATGTACTTGAAGTACACATTGACCTCTCACATCCCAAGTTGTTCACACATGTGTGAGAAAGTATTGGACTTTGCATGGCTTATGTGTCTCCTTGGTGGCACCTATGTGGATTCCACATAGATGCCACCTCACCCCAGCCTTCCAAAATCCTATAAATATGACCCTTGTCTCAAGAAAAATCAATTCATTGTTGCATTAGAATTATCATGCTAGTTTAGACTTAGAATTATTTTCATAGAGTTTTTACTAACCATTTGGTAGTTGTTAAATTTCCATTGTAAATTTAGTTTACTCCATGTTTTAGATTCATATGCATTTGTCACTTGCATGCCATTGAGCTTGAAGATTTCTTTCATAGCTCATCCTTGAGCTTCCTTGGCCTCTTACATTTGAGTGCTTGAGAGTTGCTTCTATAGCTTCTTCTTGAGCATCTCAAATCTTCATTTTATCTTGCATTTGTAGTGGGATCTATACTTGTGTCAGGAGAGCACACCCACAACCTCTCTAAGAGCTTAAATCAGGCAAGTCTTGGGTGCACTTGATTCATGCTCATCCGAGGTTATGGTGAAGAGTAGTTTTTTTTACAAGTTTATGAACATGTTAGAATAGATTGAATATGATCTTTATCATTAACGTTTGCAAGTCTAAACTTGTTCTTGATAGGTAGGTTTTCATCATATACAGTACCATTCCCTATGCACCAGATGTTATAGAGGCTATACTTGAGAGGAAGAGACGAGAGGTTGGCTCTGGTCTTTCTCTTAAGGAGGTACAAGCTTTAGTGCCTAAAAAGACCCTAAAAAGGAAATCTTTCCCATCTTATGTGGACTACAATATGTGAAGGGATATCAGGTTACTAGGTGTCAAGATTCTTTTATATCAAAATTGATATACCCATAGTTTCTAGTTTCCCATGGCCATTATCAAAATAATGACTAGATTCTATTGTATTTTGCACAATGGATTATTTATGAGGTTCATTTAGGGAGGGTCGTTAATTAGATTGATTTGCCAACACATCTAGGACAGGTGCATGAAAGGCTTACTGATAGAGATGTTTTTATTCAAGCTGATCACCAGAGGCCAGTACACAGGGCCATTGTTGGTCAGAGGGAATCTTCTATAGCTCCTTAATTGGGTTTTATGGAAGATGATGTCATTTGTAACACCCAACTTCAAGGTGCAACTGATGGTGTGGGGGATATTACAATAGCTACCGCATCCATATATAGTGATTAGGTTGGCTAGTACTTTATATCTCAACAACACTCTAGATCATCAAGTGGAGCATCCTGTAGAAGGACCTCACATGACATTTATAGTGCAGTGGGCATCCTTTCACTTTCTAGCCTAGATGGACTTATAGGAGAGATGACACGGGTCACATTTACTAGTTTGGTTGAGGATCTCTTGGATGCATATGCATTTATAGCAGTAGAGCATGATATCCCCATATCGTATGTTATAGATCATGTGGGTACTTTCAGATACACTCAGCCACATCCTTCTCATAACCCAGACTGTGGCCATAGTGGTAGTGCCCATGAGGATCCACCTACTGACCACTCTATTGCTATAGAGGGAGAGGCACGATGTACAAACCCTTCAATGAGTACAGGGCACTAATTATCTAATATTGGCCTTGAGGATGTTGACTTTAGCATGACCACTATAGGTTACCTAGATTTACTAACACATGATGATATGACTTCCATGGAATCTTATTTAGTTAGTCTATTGCATTCATCATTAGAGAGACGTGTGTCGACTACTCTTGTTGTGAATGCAAAGTTGAGATTGGACCAGTCACAACAAAATATTGATATCTTGGTTGATAGGATCGATGCTAGGGAGTCTAAGTACTATCAGGTGCCACCATCTACACATGTATAAATCTTATTTTTAATGTTACAATTTAAGTTGAATTTACAATATTTCATGGCATGCAAATTTACTTTTTTTTTAAAAAAATTTAAATTTCAATACATGATATATATACATATATATGATATTTTTTCTCTACCAGGAGATATCTCTTGTTACTCCTTATTTGAGGACTGATCATGTATGTCATCGAGACTCACTTGATGATGACATCAATAGTGGGTTGGTGAGTTTTTAATTTATCGATGTGTACATGTATTTAATTTACACACTTTATAACATATTTTATTGTAATATTTTATCTAACTTAAAAAGATGTACATATATATTAAAAAATTGATTTGCTAACACATCTAGGACAAGGGCATGGAAGGCTTACTAGTAGAGATGCTTTTCCTCAAGTTGATCACCAGAGGCCAATACAAAGGGCCATTGATGGTCATAGGGAACTTTCTATAGCTCCTTCATTGGGTCCTATGGAAGATGATGCCATTTGTAGCACCCATCTTTGAGGTGCAATTCATAGTGTGGGGACATTGCAGCAGTTGCCGCAACCATATCTAGTAATTAGGTTGGTTAGTACTTGATGTCTTAATGACACTCTAGATCATCAGGTGCAACATCCTCTAGAAGGACCTCACATTATGTATAGTGCAACGTGCATCCTTCACTTTCTAGCCTAGAGGGACTTATATGATAGATTAGATGGGTCACATTGACTAGTTTGGATGAGGATCTCCTGGATGTATATGCATTTAAAGCAACAGACCATGATATCCCCATATTAGATGTTAGATCTCATGTGGGTACTTTTAGATATGCTTAGCCACATCCTTCCCATCACCAAGACCGTAGCCATAGTGACAGTGCCCATGAGGATCCACCTACTGACCACTCTATTGTTGTAGAGGGAGAGGCATGACGTATAGACCCTCCAGTGAGTGTAGGGCACCGAATCTCTAATATTGGCCTTAGGTATGTTGACTTCAACATGACCACTATGGGTTGCCCATATTTTTTGACACATGATGATATGACTTCCATGCCATCTCATTTGGTTAGTATGTTGCATTCAGCATTAGAAATATGTGTGCCAACTACTCTTGTTGTGAATGCAGAATTGAGATTAGACCAGATGTAGAAAAATATTGATATCTTGGTTGATAGGATCGAGGATAGGGAGTCTGAGTACTATCAGGTGCCACCATCTACATAGTTATAAATCTTATTTTTAATGTTACACTTTAAGTTAAATTTGCAATATTCCATGGCATGTAAATTTACTTCTTTTTTTAAGTTTTGAAATCTCAATACATGATATATATACACATATATGGTATTTTTTCTCTACCAAGAGATGTCTCTTGTTACTCCTTTGTTGAGGATTGATCATGTACATTATCGTGACTCACTCAATGATGACATTAGTAGTGGACATATGAGTTTTTAATTTATCAACGTGTACATGTATTGAATTTACACACTTTATAACATATAATCTTGTAATATTTTATCAAACTTAAAAAGATGTACATATATATTAATTTATATCACTTTCTCTATAGAGATCTACACATCTTTCAGAGCATGATAGTCACTCTAGGGACCTCTTAGTGAGGATTCTTCATGATGATTCCTAGGCACTTTCATATTTGATCTAGACATATTACATGTATTTGATGTTATATTTCCTCTCTAGACTCTAGATGATTGACGTACATTGTACTTTGATATTATTTGAATTGTAGACTTTTTATCTATGTTTGACATGATTGACATCTTTTTCATGTTTACAGTACTTGATCTCTATGTTTTAAACGTACTTGATCTATTATTGATGTTTGACACGTGATTGACATATGTTTCATGTTTACAGTACTTGATCTCTATGTTTTAAACATACTTGATCTATTATTGATGTTTGACACATGATTGACATATGCTTGATGTTTACACTACTTGATCTCTATGTTTTAAACATACTTGATCTATGATTTGTGTTTGACATGTTATATACTTTCACTCTATACATGTGTGATGTTTACATACTTTCAATCTATGTGTTTAATATATATATGTTTGATTCTATGAATGATGTTTGACATGCTATATACTTGAGACCTATGTTTGATGATCTTACTTATATTTACATTCAACATGTACTTTATATTTAATGTTGATGATATAAGTTAAATATATTTGATGGCCTAAGTTATATTATGTTTGACATTTAGATGATATAAATGTTGGAAAATACAATTGAAGAAATTGTTATATTGTCATTGATGTCAAACCTTAACTTGTGAGATAGTTGTTATCTAGTAGAGTACCATATCTTTTGATTGATGAAGAGGATTTGAAAAGAGGAGATAACAAGAGAACCTAGGGAAAGGTTGAGTTATGTGATATTACAATGGGTACTTGATTAGTTGACACATTGACAAGGTAATGTGTTGTTTAAATCTTTAACACTAAGTGAAGAAGTCAATAGATTTGAAGCATAGGCTTAACCGAGAAAAAGAGAAGAAATTCAGTTTAAGCCGAGTGATGCTAGTGTCCACTGAGGGCCAATATAAGCCAAGTAAATTTTAGTGTAGACCGAGCACCAGTAATTGTTGAGTATCAGAGAATTAACCAAGAAAAGATAGTGTTTTTCAAGTAGAATAGTTTTAGCGATGACCGAGTAGATGAACACAATATTGGCCGAGTGTCGGTAAATTACAATTTGTGAAGGAATTGAGAATCCCAACTGACATAGTTGAATTCTTAGGATATGTAAAACGTGTTGACATTAAAGATCAATGACCGGAGCATCTAATGCATGATAAACCATTTTCTTATGGATTCAAGGAGAATTTTGGAGAAGTATCTAGAAGGATAAGGAGGAGAACAAAATGGTGGAAGGATTCGATGAATTTAACCTAAACCTAAGATATATGAAAGATATTAAGTGGAAAAAGATTAATCTACCTAATCAAGGAGGTATAAGGATGACCAAATTGTGGTTTATGTAGAGTGAGATGGAAAGAGGTTGATGTTATTGAATTGTGAATCTAATAAGAAGGCTATGAAGAGCTGAACAGAGTTGAGGTGATTTCTTGAAGGGATTTATGAGTAGATCAGAGATGGAGATGGTAATGAAGGTCAGTTGGTAAATCAACATATAAGCATATTGGATCTATATTTGCAAAGTGAGTTGTATATTTTAGGTCAGAACCTATTGTTACTTTCAAACCATTGTATCAATTAAAATCTTTTAATCAAGGTTGACCTAATAGTCATATTATAAATACTTTAATCAAGGTGAAATTCTAATGGAATGTTCTTAAGCCCTCTAACCAGGCCACTCTTAAAAAGGTCATTAAATCCTTTAATAGGGTCACACATAACAGTGTGTATTGTAAACCTTTAACAAGGTTGGCTTCTCACAAAGCTCACTTTAGAAGAGTGAAAATTTGGTAGCATGTTACTGGTGGTTTTTCCCATATTGGGTTTCCATGTTAAATCTTAGTGTCATACTTGCGTGAATGTTATTTGATGTGTTATGTTGTTGAAAGTTTTATATTCTGCAAGTTGATTACTTTTAGACAGTGGACTGAAAGTTTTATGTTACTGATATATTCTATAGAGACTGAGTGAATTGCTGAATATATCTAAGTTTGTTGAAGAGTTTAAATGTTGAATTGGTACATCTGGACCTGAGGATAACTGATTTGACCCCCCTCTCAGTTATTCTAAAATCATTTTAACAATAAAGCATCCCCTTTTAAGATATAGTCAAGTAGTAAACAACAATAATTTGACTAGACTTTTTAAAAACATGTTTCCTTTAATGTAATCAACTATAAAAATAAAGTATCCTAATTAAGTATTGCAACATGCATGATACACATTCATATTCTAGCTAGATAAGCATCCACATGACCTAATTAATCAACTAGATAAAAATAAAGTATTGCAACATGCATGATACATATTCATATTCGTGGATAAGTAATAAATCATATCCTTAAGAAATTTTTGAGATATTACAAATTTTAGAAAATTGCTCCATTCACTACAAACACTGGTAGGAAATAATGGAGCTCACCTGTGACAAATTTAGAATAGATCATATTTTATGCATGATTTATTCCACATCAAGTGGTTCATATTTCTCCTGGATAACATTTAATATTCTCCCATGGTCATCAGTATCAAGTCTCCACTTACAAATGCCACATCCTATCATTGGATGAAGAGATATGATAGTGGAAATTACAAGATGGCTATATTGACAAACCTTTTTCTTAGGTTGATAATCAATAAAATGAATCCCATGTTTAAGTATTTTTATTTCCTTCAAATATGTTCCTTGTTTAACAATTGAACGTGCACAGACAAGTTCAACAACATATATATGTTAGGAATAATAGTCCACCAATACAACTGAGAGGGGGGTGAAATAGTTGTATGACAGATTATTAAAATTTAAACTTTAAATAGAAGCAATATCAAATCAAATGAACACAATGAATGCCAACACAATAACACAATATTTTTTGTCGAGGAAACCCTGTTAAAGGTAAAACCCTAGTTGGAATTAACACCCACTAATGATGTACTGAGAGTATAGTATATTTGTTAGAAGATCTATCCCTGTTATGAGTTGATTAAAACATTACAGTACATAATCCTTGTTAGAGGAAAGACCCTGTTAGGAGTCAAGAAAAGAGGTGGGATCACTGCCTAGGCTCACTTCCCAAAGAAGGTTATATCCACCTTCAGAACTCACTATTCACAATACAAGTTTATATGAAGAAATACACAATCTTTGAACTATCCAACAACAACTATCTTTGCTTGATCAGTTCCAATGAAGTACACAAGTTATCCTCTGCTCTACATCCAACTGACACAAGCTCACAACTTCCACAATCTTCTTTTACATCACATGCATTCTCTCCATATCTTTTCAAAAGAAAAGATCTTACATATATACTCTATTACAAAATAAATGATCAGATTGGCCAATTAGGATTTCCTATTAGGATCTTCACAGAGTGGCCTTGTTGGAGGGCTTCAAACACTCTTTAAAATGTTAACTTTTACAAAGATTTTACAATAAGACTGTTAAGTCCACTCGGTTAATAGATTTCTCTGTTACAAATGTTAATAAGAAACAATAAATAATTTGACCTATAAATCTGCAACAATCTTTGCATAACTACATCATTTGTGCACTCTTTTATCTTCACTTCAATCCTTCACTTTCCACTGGCTTCAACACTTCATCAGATCATTCTTTCTGACTCAAAATCTATCTTTTTCTTCTTCACTACATCAGTCAGTGACTTATCAACTCTTCAATTTCGCCAGCCATTTGCTCGTACAAATTCATCCTTTATGTAGATTTTTTTGTTGCTTAATCTTCTCTATTACATTTTTCTTTGGTTAATCTCAACCATAAAATTCATTATACCTTGAATCTAGATCTCGGTAACATGTTTTCTTATCACCTAGGAACTTTAACTTTCTTGAAATGTGTTCCTTCTATTTTAACCGTTTAGATCTAAATCATAGATCATCACCTTGAATTTTCTTGATTTTAGATTTCATAAATAACTTTTCTTATCATCACAATCTTCTAGATCATCATAACTAATCATTAAATGTTATTCTAATCCTTGTATTTAATTCTTGTATCCAGCTCAGTGGATAACTCTGAATTTCAGTTAACTTCGCTCGATGCCTAAAACTTTCAGTTTGGTGCCTTGCATTCCTTTTCCTTTACCAAAACTTGCCTTCTTTACCTTTTACCTTAACCGGGTGACTTTTCCTGCTCGGTAGCCAAAACTCTTTTTCTTACTGACTTGACAAATCTTCATTACCACACTTTATTGACTTGATATAATCATATATGTTAGGTAGAAAACAATTATATCAACATAACCTTAACATTGTCTGATCTGTATCAGTTGACCAATTAAGTTCTTCATCTTCATAATATTTCACATCTTCATCTTCTTAACTCATTCACACTTATATTATACTATGAATGATATGACAACACAATATAAACTAGAAATCAATTGCTTTACATCAATGACAAGACAATAACTGATCTAACTTTTCTACTATCTTGAATTCCTCTGATCTTGGTTGGTCTTCATCATCATCACCATTAGTTATAGTAACACACGATATTCTTGAACCACCTCCATTAAATCCAATTTAACATCTCAAAATTCCAAAAAGAATTTATAGCAAACCCATGCAAACTAGGAGCTTTGCCCTTATGCATCTTGAAAACATCTTCTAATTCAGACAAAGAGATCGAACAAATGAGAGATTCATTTGCCTCATTGGTGACTAAAGAGGGAATACATGCAAGAATCATATTCTCATCATCTTCAGGAGGAGGAAAATACTCAATAAAGAAAGAATAACAATATTGTGTAGCCTCGTGAGAAAATGCCTACAGAGAAGATGACTAAATTCCTTTTGAATTAACCAAATAATTATGACAGGCTTGCATGAAAAAAATTGTGTTCTTGTCACCTTTCTAAAGCCAATAAATCTAAGTATTTTGCTTCCAAAAAATCTCCTCACAAAGTTCCCACTCCTTCAACTCCCTCACAACTATTAGAAAAATGGTGTGTTGTACACCTTATATAATAATACATATTACTGTAATATTTTATTTTGTTATGAAAATGTTGCACCTAAGAGTACTTAGATGGACGTGCAACATGTAGAGATTCCTTGGGAATATTCTCAAAGTCATTTTATGAGTTGTATTGTAATATTATGTGATGTAATTATTTAATATTGGAGAAATAAAATAAATAAACTACCCAATATTGAATGTGGATCAACGAAGTTTGATAGCACATGATTTATGTAATACCACTTAGTGGTTTTGTGGGAGCTTATTTTTATAAAAGCAACCACAAGGGTAGTTGTTGAGTTTAGCTAAGTTAGTATTTGTGGAGGTAGGAAGTATGGGATGGGATGTGAGGTTGTGTGTTTGTTCACATGGAATTCTTGTTTATGGCTCGGGCTTCGATGGCTTTCAAGGTATATTGTAATGGATACATTGTTGAATGATACATAGATAATGGATGTTTTTGGAGGTTGAGATTTTCCCCTTATGAGAGTTTTTCTAGGATATATCTTGTATCACTTTTTTGAGGGTATGTTGTTTATTCTCTTTCATATGGATTCAAAGTACTTTTATGGTAAAGTTATCATGTGGGTTATGTGAAAATTATCATAATGTTGGGTGCAAGTTTCCTTACAAGTGGTATCAGAGTTATGGTATTGGTTGTATACCCCTAGATGTGAATCCATGAGAATGCATGAAAGAATAATAAAACAAGAAATATATATAGATTTTGTAGGTTGTTTATATTGTAGATCCAAGAGCTTTTAGTGTTTTGTTATGATGGGTTGTTTGCATATTTGGGGCATAAGAAATTGTTGGTCAAAAGAGTTTTTTTGGATATTAATTTAAAAGAGGATTTTTTGGGGGAGTTTGTAGAAATGACCTCATGTGAATAAACAAACCTAACCATTAAACTCAAGTTGACCTTTCAATATATTTTGATATATAATTTACCCATGGTGAAAGTTGAATCTAATGTGAAAAAAAATTAGTCGGACGACTTGATAGTTGTCAATTTTAATCAAATGTTTATAGAATTAAAAACTAAACAATTATCCTAGTAGACCTACAAAATAAAAAATTATATATATATATATATATATATATATATATATATATATATATATATATATATATATATATATATATATATATATATATATATATATATATATATATATATGCTTTTAGGGTAGTGGCTATCCAGCCACAAAAATTGTTTATTTTATATAATTTTTTGAAAACTTTTGAAAAAAAAGGTGTTTCCCCTTCGATTGGTTAACAATTTTCATGGTTGCATAACCGCTTCCTGCTTTTAGAAGTTTAGTCGTTGACGCTGGTAGCATTTGCGCATAAATATCTACGATGATTGCAGAAACAACTAACATGTCCCATAGCCAATTGTCGGCGATTTTGTAAATTATAAATTGTGAAAAATCTATCACAGTCACTGATTATTAATATCCTATCTTATAAAGATTATTTAATTGCTGAAAATATTAATTCACTACTAACATTGAAAAATAACACAACTGCAACTTCATCAAATAAAAATACGGAAAGAAACATGCAACACATGAACACAATATTTTTGGACAAATTGTCCCTAGAAAAACCCCACAAGGAAAACTAGTACTGCAGATGAGAAATATTTTAATCTTCAGTAAATTAAGAGATACAAAAACTCCCTGCCTCTTATTGACAGAGCTCCATCAACCTCCCAATTTCTCCTGCTGATATTCCTCCACTGCTATCTCCCACTGCTATCACTGCGCTCTTGTTAACATTGCAAGACTATTTGTTATTACTGCAAATTCATTTGCTATCACTGCAAATGCTTCTTCAACTTGTGTCAGTTGTTGTGTTGTGTTTTTTTCCAAATGCCCCTAGACCCCCTTTTATACTACCCTCGTTAGAAAACCAACGACCAAGATCAATTCTCAATCAATAGCTGAGATAAATACACAACCCAACAACCAATAATAAAATAGGTTGCAAGTTGTCCCCTAGGGGAATCAAACAATGCATTAAATAATTGTATCCACACTAAATTCTAGACAACAATTATTTAATATTGTTTAGAAAATGGACCAACAACTGTCCAAGCTAACTAACTAACATAAATGCCAAATATGACCTTGCTTATAGTCAGTTTGTCTTGGACTTGAAATTTGTGTGTCTCAAGAAATTAAGTCACAATATAGGGAAGGTCTCAATGGTGTGGGAATGCAACATAAAACTGTTCATTTATGCATTCAACACCATCATCCCACTTGCATTTTAGTCCATATTGTGTAAGAAAGCTATCTTGTGCTTGCACTGCCATGCAAATTTTCTACATCCCCAAATTTTTTCGTGATAAATAATTGTAAAGTTACTAGCAAATGCACTTTGGCGTGCAATGGGTATGCCTAAGTTTGATGTTGGGAACAAGTATTCCATTAATATTCCCTTTATTTAAGCTGTTTAATTTGGGACGCGGCTATCCTCGAGACATAATGCACCATTGACCAAATTTGAAAAATTCAAAAACACAACAGATTTTTGTGAACTTTTCAGCATCTATTCTTCATGATCAGCATGTTTTGAATCGAAAACATCTAAAAATTTTCGAAGAAAAATGGGTGCATTTTATGGGAGCATAGCCGCGGCCGTTTATTTGGAGGACCATTTACTTGTATTTTTTTATAACAATATACTTGTATTTTTTTATAATAATAGGCTTAATTTTCTTGAAAGGCTTTGATTATGGCCAACTGCTTTTTGGAGATCTGGGGATCTGCAATCACAACAACTTCTTGTTCGAACTGTGAATGGAAAAAAAAAAAGCCATTTCGGGATAGCGCTACTTTATTTCACCTGTATGTAACTTTAGTATCAATGTACATTGTACCCACAACAGTTTTCAAGGACACGAGAGCTATTGTCAAAGGGAGTTAATGCCATGAACAGTGGAGGGCGGAAAAGCAAAATGAATGGACAAGATGATTTGGATCGTCTTGCAGGCTCTGAGGATGATTGTCAATCGTTGATCACCAATATCAGGTCGGCCTTCTCAGATATGAAACCCCTTCGCAATGAGTCTGTTGCAGTCTATTTCATGTTCGATATTGCAAAATGCATTGGAGAAAGATGGGGAGGACAGTCTTGTGGTGAGCTGCAATATGTCGCGTCCTCTCAGATTGTCTACGCATGAGGTATCCACAGCTTTCTTCAATCCGGACCTTTTAAACTCCATTCACCGTTTTGCTTGTCAGCGTTTTCAGTAGATTGGTAAAGGATCGGGAATGCTGATCAAGACGTTCTATGAGCTTGAGCCGTTCTGCAGCTCAGAATCGCTGCAAGGAAGAGATTCAATCTGGAGACCATCACAGCGCCAGATCTAGGAAAGATAACGTATGGAAGACGTATTGCGCGACTATGGAAGACATAAATGACGGTGACGGAAAAAATGAAAAAGACAAAAAGAAGTAATGAACGCTGTCAAATCAAAATCGATTGATTGATGCTGGAAATCTGATGAAGAGGAATAACAAGAGTTTGCCATTACCATTACCACAATGAAAGCTTCCTTGATCACATTACCCATTTGGGCATATTGAATGCTTTCTTGATGCAAAAGTTCATTGCTGTCACTGAAAGATTTCTTGCTCACATACCCCTTTGATTACAGGTTCATTGAATTCTCTCTTGCTACTAGTTTGTCATGGATTCAATCAATTTTGCTTCATCGATATACTCTGTAGCTGCAGGACTTCTCTTCCTGACAACCATCATTTTCCTGAAGAAGAAGAGTAAGAAGAGTTTGTCATTACCATTACCACCAGGTCCTCCTGGATGGCCTTTCATTGGGAACCTCCCTCAGCTTGGGGACAAACCCCACCAATCTCTTCTCCACCTTGCACAGAAATATGGGCCTCTCATGACCATCAAATTGGGCATGCAGACAACATTGATTGTTTCATCTCCATCCATTGCAAGAGAAGTACTAAAGAACAATGACCAGAACTTCTCAAGCAGGACAATCAGTACAGCTGCTAGGGCATTATACTACCAAGGCACAAGTCTGATATGGAGTCCTAATGGTCCTCATTGGCGCTTCCTTAGAAAGATCTGCAATACAGAGATTTTTAGTGCCAAAAGGCTGGATGCTCTGCAGCATTTGAGAAGAGACGAGGTATTTAGGACCATTGATTGCATATTGGAGGATTGTAAAGAGGGGAATAGTGTGAAGATTGGTGAAAGGGCTTTTATGCTTTCTCTTAGCCTTGTGGGTCAGATGGTTTGTGGCAAAGAACTGTTTGAGCCAGGCTCTGCACAAGCTGCAGAGTTTAAGGGCATGGTAAAGGAAGCCCTCAAGTTGACAGGGGTTCCGACTTTATCTGACCTTTTTCCTTTTCTGGCGAGGTTTGATCTTCAGGGTATGAATAGTAAAACTAAGATTTTGGCCCAGCGTTTTGATAACATCTTTAACAGAATTATTGAGGATCGACTAGCACAGAGGAGTGATACACAGTATCACAGCCATGGAGTGAAGGATTTTCTGGATGTAATGTTGGATTTGAGAGAAGACGGTACACAACTTAGTTTGGAGAACATCAAAGCACTGCTGATGGTAAGCTGTATTTCTTAGATTAATTTTGCGTTAATGAAAATGTCAACCTTACACTATAGTTTTTTAGTTTTTAAGTTTTTTTATATATATTATTAATTATATTATCATATTGTTTTCGAGTTAAATTAATTGATCTATGTTTTATGAGTAGTAGCTTACAAGAACTCATTTTTAATAAGAATGAATGGACAATTGTATTTTTTTATTACAGATGAATTCTTATGAATCATTAGTCATAAAATACAGATCAATAAAATTTGATTCAATAAATTTTGATTCAAAAACTATACAATTGAAATCTGATAGTAATTTTTTGTTATAAAAAGTATATCCTATTTATCAATATATTATTTTCAAATTTTCCACCATATATCTGATTTCTCAATAATTGTAACTATATAAATTATGTAACATCCTAATTTGTACTTATTTGGCTGGCTTAAGTGTAGGAGTTCAGAAAAACAGGCATCACCCTGCTTTTTATTCAAAAGTTGTTAAGAAAAGGTTGGAGCCTCTGGCTTATTTCTTGAGGAGATGGAACTCCTCAGATAAGATTCTTTCATACATGACATCTCATGTTCCATTGATCTGAGCAAAGTCATCCAAAGGTCTAAAGATATTGTGTCTTTGCAATTTTTTTAAGTATATGTAGCAAATATATTTTTAAAAAAACTGGTTATACATAAAAAGTTATGGAAGATTTCGAATACAACAGTTTTAAAAAATCTGGAAATTGAATTTGACGGAAGACTACCAGAACTAGAAGAGGAATGCTCTGAGCTCAATAGACAAAACCCTTGTGATCATGAAGAGTAAACATTTGAGTGTGAAAAAAACAAAAATTAAACATATTGTGAGTGTAAAGAAAACAAAAATTGAGAATAATAAAATTGTCACGAAAGACATTCAAAAATCAAACATCAACAAGGGTACATACTTCAACCATCAGAGAGTACAACTTTCTTAATTCACATGCAATCCAAAAATGAAAGGAGACCTCCAGATTAGAGCCTTCAAGCTACTAGATTTGTGGGCTACCAAAGACAAGGCATGTGAACCATTCTGTACAATGTCACCTAGCCACAAGCCAACACGTACACAGTGAAGAAATTGAAATTGTTCGCCTCTCATTTTCTGTCAAGTATTTCAACAAATATTTGAATAAAGGAACAAATATTTGAATAAAGGAAAAGAAAAGACTGCGGGGAAAAATGATGGTAGCCAATAGAAAAATGAAACCAAAAACTTAGAATTTCACTTTAATACGAATTACCTCAGCCCATAGGTTAAGCAAATAGTGGGTTAGTCTCCTGCCTTAACCACAGGGACTAATAAGAAAAATATATACTAAAAATTAATTAAAATCTTTTTCTTAACAATAACAGTCCTTTTTTCAGTTTGAAGACTTAAACACCTAAATTCTAATGAATTAAAAAAATATTAGATAGTAGTTGTCTAATGAATTAATTAGCTATTGGTCATAAAATTCAATACTTTCTAAAGTTTTTACTGTTCAATCTGGACATTTTTATCTTACTAAATAGCATATCGTTTTTCCTCCCTCTGTTACGCCATGTTTTTTTTATATTTGATTATGATGACATTCTATATTGCACCAATGCTTTGGAACTTGCTTCAACCAATCTAGCACTATTTCCCTTTTATCATAGTGACCATTTCACTGCTATTATGCCTTTGCTTTTGAGATTGATTGCGCTTTCATTTTTTAGACTTTGGATGAGAATGGACTCCATAGGATTTTCCATAACCACTACTTTCTATATACTGTTACTATTCTAAAATCTTGCTTCAAACCTTCTTCATGAGTGTATACCTCTGTGCTTGGTGTATATCACTTTTTTTTACTGTCTTTGCACTGTTTTCATGACTGTACTGTATTTAAAGAGCTGAATTTTTGGATTTGATTGTGTGAATTTTTAGTATCAACGTTTCGGATCACACTCTGTGATCCATCATCAGGATATGAAAGAGCCAAGAATAATAGTAAAAATGTAGATTTAGCTACTCACAAGAGAAACATAAAGAAAAAAGGGGGAGGAGAAGACACGCCAATCAATAAGAAAAGACCTGTAAGAGAGAAAAGCAATTAAAAATACAAAATTAATGTATTTGTTTTTTTTGCTGATCTATTCATTGTAGTTGTAGCATTGGTTTTTTGCATCAATGATTCACTGTTAAGGACTCTGCCTCTGAGTATAATGACTGTCATTACCTTGTCTTGAGTTAAACTATGATAACAATGCCAGCACAACTTTTATTTGAACAATTTGTTTTCGCAACGGTTAGTTCATGAGGTCTTTGCTGTTTGGTTGATAACTACTATCATGCACTGTCTTCGTCTTGCATATCACCATTTGGTTGTGACATTGCTTTTTATGAATATAATTCCTTCATGACAGGGTTTCCACTGCAACTCTATTCTTTCCCATGTCTGATCACTGCTTCTGACAGTCATTCTTGTGGATATGTGTTCCTCATACCGAGGGTTTGTTGCTCTTTTTTAAGAAAATGTTATTGACCTCTTTTGATTAAACAAGTTCAAGCACATACTCATGACTCATGACACACACTTTCTCCTGCTCTCCCACCTTAGGCAGGGACTCCAGTTGCGCGCAACACTTGTTTCATGAGATTTCTCTTTCAAAGTAGGTTTGAAGCTCTATTACTTTCAAGAAGTGCACAAATTTCTTCTGATATGGCTAAAATTTCAAATGCAGGGATACGTTGTCACACAACAGTTTTATATAATGGTTAAATTTCTTTTGAATTCTTTTTCTTCGCAAGAATATGTTGTTACATGTAGGGAGTTGAGCTGATTATTATCCAAGGGGATTCGATCGTGCCACTCAGCTCTAATATTATTTGTAGGGAGTTGAATTGGCTTCTTTCTCCAAAAGGAACATCTGTTTAGAAAACAACTACTATTTCAGTTAAGAATCTTACAGGAGGCTGTTAAGCCATATCATGAATCCAGAAATAAGATGAGCACATTCAAACACTACATAACAATTTTACAATGATAAATTTCTTGAATCTCAAACACTTAAATTGATATTTCCAAAAAAATTTCCAAGAAATAATCAAATGAACAGTTAATTAGACCTCACCCACTTAAAAAACAGAAATTCTTCTAAACATAATAGGCCCTCTTATGATGCCACTAGATTAATTCCAAACATTTTCTACTATTCCTTATTAAAACCTTGAGAGATATTTATAGATGGAATCACATTCCTACTTCATATTTCTTGATCAACTTTAAGCATCTTAATGTGATCCCTATCATTAGTTTAAGCATTGTATTAAAGGTCAGTCTACTCATTAGTTGGAGCATGGTATTAAAGGTAGCCTTGGAAAATTGAATTAAAGGTCAGTCTACTTACGACTACCACTTTAGCTTTGTATACCACAGTGTTTCAATATCTCTCTACTATCTCTATCTGTCAACTATTTCGATAATGTGATTCTAAATATTAATACAAAACTAACAGACATTAACAACAGTACCAACATTCTTGTTTTGGCAGGACATGTTTACTGCAGGGACAGACACAATTTCAGCAACAATTGAATGGACGATGGCAGAGCTTTTGAGAAAACCAGCACTGATGAGAAAAGCTCAAGCAGAGCTTGATGATGTTGTGGGTGTGGAGAGAAGAATGGAAGAGGCAGACATAGCAAATCTTCCATATCTCCGAGCAGTTGTGAAGGAAGTGTTTAGATTACACCCTGCAGCCCCATTCATCTTTAGAAGAGCAGACAATTCTTGTGAGATTGGTGGGTTTCTAGTTCCAGAGAATACCCAAGTGCTTGTGAATGTATGGAGTATTGGGAGAGACCCCAAAGTATGGAAAGATCCCTTAAATTTCAATCCAGATAGGTTTCTGGAATTTGACATTGATTACAAAGGCCAGGATTTTGAATCGATACCATTTGGAGCAGGAAGAAGGATATGCATTGGGCTTCCATTGGCTCAGAGAATGGTTCATTTGGTGGTGGGATCACTGCTTCAAGCCTTGAATTGGTCCATCCCAATGGACAATGAGGCGAGTATTGATATGTCTGAGACATTTGGTATGACATTAATGAAAGCTGTGCCACTTAGTGTTATTCCTACCAAGAGGAATATCATCAAGTTTTAGTGTTAAAAAGCACAGAAATTCTGTGTTCAGGTTTAATCCTTTTGGTCTTCAGAAGCCTGGTAAAAAATATTCAAATTAGAATGCTGGATTATAAATGTTTAGAGGACTATTTTATTTTACTAGCAGCTGGTTTATCTAAACAGAAATTTGGATTATCTGTATTTTGTTTTTAAATTTGATTATGTGAATGTTTTTTGTAGATCATATTTGGTGATATATATTTTTTTCCTCATGTCATCTGTTATTCTGATGATGGATCACAGAATGTGATGGGAAACATTAATATAAAAAATCACTCACACAATCCAATTCAGAAACAAAGTACAGATTATCTTATAGATTTATATATAAAATGTTAAAATGTATGTTTAGGATTTAAGATTATCTTTAGAATTATCTAACTGTTAGATCAGTTAGTAGATAAAGATACGGTTGTGTAGTTGCCTTTGCACTTTTCTTTATTTTAAATAAATAAGATTATGTAAAAACATTTATGTATTTATGTGTTGAAAGGACAAAAATAAAAATGAATCAACTCAAATTCAATATGAAAAAATTATTTTTTTAATTGAAAACAGGTTCATGTTTTCTTCTATAGTAAAAATTAAAAACAAATCAAATCTAATATGAAATTAAATTAAATCTGTTGAATAGAAATGTTTACTATTAGCTTTTTGTTTTCCTTTCACTAGTGTGCTCTTGCTATTGTAGATTAGGCCTATGGATTTAATTAATAACAATTACATGAAAGGAGACTAAATTGGGTCTTCTTTTTAATTTTTTTAATAAAATATATCTAGAAGTGTAGATAAGATATTTTAAAAGTATGTATTTTAATTTTATTTTTCATAATTTTATGTAAAATTTGTGTAAGAGATTACATAATTTTAGATAATAAGTTTTTTTAAAAGTTGTAAGTAAAAGATTAAGATTTTTTTTTGTTATTGAATATTGACTTACTTAAGATTATTGAAGGTACTCATAGTATTTCTCCCTAAGATGTTGACTTTATTAGTAACTAAGAGTTAAAAAAAATGTAAGATTGGTTATTGAACATTATGAAAGTATAATAAATGAATAGATATTACTTAGAAAGCATATTGATGAACCTTTACTTTGCAGAGTAATTAGGTGCCTAATTCATGAATAGTTAAGGTCACATCTATTTCGTTATTTTGGAATTTGATATTAAATATATTGTAGTAACAAGTTCAAAATGTGCTATTTGTAATCTCCAATTTCCAATTCAAAACTGAGAAGGAGAACATGAATTGGAAAATCCTAAAAGAATCTGACTCTAAAGTTGTTCCTCTTTGTCAGAAAACTCTAAAGAATTTGACCGTGATTTTTTTGTCAATACCGATTCATAGTGTGAGACTTTTTTGGCAGCATGTTTCTCCCCTAAAAGACCTATCAACTCAATATATGCTCAAACAAGTTCCAAACCTATAGAATTTAGATTCATATTTTATATACTTAAGTTTTAAAAACTAATAATGAAGAATCTACTCTTTACAACACTTAATACCACAACTAAATTTAACACATTTTCCAATATAAAGACCTTAGTCTCCTCATCAACCTATGTGTCAAAAGAAAATCACAAAATAAATTTTCCTAAAGAAATCTCAAATACTTCCCTTGATAAAAATTTATTAGTACAAAATTAACAAAATTTAACAGTAAAAATGTAATTAATCTAAACTAAGTACTTGCACATTTCACAAAATAAAAGATTTCATACAATATCATTTATTGATAATAAAATGAAGCTGATTTTTTCATGATAAGTAACAATCTAATATTGAATTAGTACGAATGAATACGCCTTACATAAAATAAGTTAGCAATAGCAAGAACAAGAAATGCATCTCTAATTTTAAAGAACCTATAGTAAACATAATCTGCATGAACATTATTCTCAAGAAAAATTTGGTTGGAATGCATGATTTACATAATTTATTTGTTGAAAACTCATCAAAACATTTTACCATATTCCTACAAAAGTTACATATATCTAGAATGAGATTTAGATCTACACTTGCGTCACTCAAGTCCTTGTCTTTTCTCTTTCTATCTTTCACAAATATATGGGATGTCCTTAATAAATAAAAGATTCTTTTTTCACATCTCTTCAAAAAATAATGATAGCATCACCTCATCCTTTTTAAAGTTGGTGCTAGTTCTCCCAATATCCATAACAATTTGGTGCCATGAATTTGGTAAAGAAAAGAATAAAGTCATACATTGTTCCCCTTACTCTATCTCTACTCCAACATATTACAAAGTGGGTCATGGTAATATTGAAAGCATTTAGATGTTAAGATATAGATTCATCATCCTCCATCTTAAGGATGTATCTTATTTCTTCGGATTTTTTTAGTAACAATTTATCTTGATAAATCTCACTTAGCTTTTTACAAATATTTACTACAAGACTAGAATTTCATTCAAATTCAACTATACTAAATTATTCAAAAATTGTCTAATGAGACCCTTAGGTATTTGGTCTAATATCTTCTAGTTTTCTTATTTTATTGTAGCGAGGATGCATCTAAATATTGCAGCCCATATACTGTATCTTTAAGCACCTACAAACTTCTCCATCTTTATTCGTGATGTGATTGGCCAAACAAGTTGCACTAGTCAAAATGGAGGATGGGTCTTATGGCTCAAATTCTAGCGGTCTAGTCTAGTTTCCTTAGGCTTATGATTGGTACCTTTTGTGGGTTTCCTTGTATCTATTTTTATGTTATTCTAAATGGTCACTAGTTAAGGTCACATCTATTTTATTATTGACCAAAAGGAAAAACTAACTTAAACATGTATATAGATTTAGTTTTTAATAAAAAAAATTGTCATTTTTATTTTTGATCGGCAAGCTTTGAGATTTTCAGCCTGAATGGAGGGGAGTCACTAGGGACCTCCTTCCCAATTAATATAATCAACTAAGAAGCCACTTAAAATCGACTTAACTCAAATCAACTTAGAGGGCACAATAGAAATCTAAGAGCCACCACTTGGAATTTCAACACATATGTCACTTTAGAAATTTGAATATAGAATTTCATCTTGAAAACCTTATAACTCTACGATTGAAAACAACCTCATTGACAGTAATAAGACTGACTTTTTTTTTTTGATGAATAGAGGCCTTTCCATTAAATTATAATATAAAAGTACACTATTCACAAAAAAGGATTGGAGAATACAAGATCCCACAAAAGTTAGATGGCCAAAGCCTAAAACATCAACTATTATAAAAAAAACACATAAACAATAGCTTCCATCTTCATTCTATACATTTATCTTTCTATTATCTCCCACAAGAAATCTGCAACAAATCCAATTAGTCAAGAGTGTATTGGTAAACAGTGGCAATCATTTTTCTAGTATATATGAAGCTATGTTGCCAAAAATACGACAGGAGAAGTTGTTTCATGTTTTAATGACCGAAACAAGTTTTCCATTGCGAACAAAAACTTTCAACAGTCCAAAACATTTATAATGCATTGCAGTCAAATCGGTCATTAGAAATTTGAAATGATACTGAGATAGTTGTAACAATGTTAACATTTAATAATAAAAAGTTAACAAACTCTTTTGCTTGACATTGGCTATGAGGCTGGATATTTGCACCAGTTATACTAGCCCATTCCCATGCCCCCTCTATATTATAGTCATGTCGATCTGGTAGTTTTCGTGCAAATATACAAGTACTTCATAATCCTCAACACTAGTGTTGGCAAGTGATGTCTTGGAGCACTACATATCACTTAAGGGTTGTCATTTATGGCAAAACTTATGTTTGGAGTGATTGCATGTTAAGAAGATTGTCACTGGAGTCACAATCATGAAAATGACTAAGTCCAAAATCAGGAAAATAGGGTACAATGCTATAGTTTTGATTAGCGATGAAGACATACAAGGTATTGGGACTTACGAAGTTAACTGAAGGTATTTTAGGATGTATACATGCTTTAGTTAAGAGGGCATAAGTTTTGGTTACCAGATTTGTGAGATGCAGTGTTCGAAAGGTATGCGAAGATAGTAAAACAACATAACAGGGTATATGAACAATTGTGAAGATCAAGGAGAGTATAGTGGATATGGTAATGTGCTAAGATCAGTGAATAGAGTATATTGCCAACTCTTTGGTAATATAAGATCACCGACTTCATAATTAACATTTGCATAAGTTATTATTATGTTTTGTACGGCATTTGTGAAGCTAACTTGAAGGCTGATTTTGTATAAGTATAGAGAGCTTTTGTGAAAGCGATAATATGGTTATGTTAGGATGATGAAGAAAGATTGTGAATGGAAGAGAAGATATCGAATGCGAGATCACTAAGAGGCCGAGCTACAACTAGAACTATCTAAGCAAGATAAGTGCTTGTATTCTTCACATTTTGAAGAACTCTTTAGAGACAGTTTTGATTGTAAGAGCAAGTGTGCTCACCACCTTTAACTAGGTGTTTTGTATACCCCTAATAGGGTTTTGTATTCTTCTAACAAGAAAATATACTATGTAACAATCAGCTCCTAACAGGGCTAGATCTCCTAACATGGATATTATATTTTAGTGCATATTTGTGGGTACCATCCCCACTGGGGTTTTCCCTTAGCCAGGGTTTCCTTGAAAACAAATCATGGTGTCATGAGTAATGATTTATGATTATATGTTCTTTTCATTTCTGCATTACTTTGGATTGTTTATAATTGTTTGAAGTTAAAAGTTAAAATTTTTGTAATACTGATTCACCCCCCCTCTCAGTATTACCTAATCCTAACAATTGGTATCAAAGCTATTAGCCCTTAGAGAGAAAGCCTAATAGCTTAAGGGAGATCAGAATGGATTCGAGAGACTTGCAAGAGAACTTTGAGGCTGCACTTGAAGATCTGGATAAAGTGAAGGCTGAGAATGGTGAATTAAAGTTAAAATTAAGAAGAACAGATGGTTTCATTAGGAAATTAAGAGAACAACTTGAGATTGCAAAAAGTCAGAGACAAGACCTTATGGAGAAGATCAAAGAAGATTCAAACAATGACACATCTGACAAAGTGAAGAAGCTGGAGCAAGAAAAAGAACAAATCAATCGCTGGATGCTTAAAGAAATTCATCATGAAAAGGATGAAAGAAGCAAAGTTGAAGAGTCACTAAAAGAAGCTAATATGAAGATAAGTCAAATGAAGAATGAAATTGACCAATACAAAGATAAATATCAAGAATTGGAAAAATATAATCAAATCATCAAAGGTGAACTCACTTAAGCCAAATTACACATTGAGAAGTTGCACATGAGCAGTGACAAGATTGATGAATAAAGAGCAAGATAAAAGCTTAAAGAAGATATGACTGGAGTTGGATTCAATAAAGTAGAAAGTTCAAAAACTCAAGAAGAAGCAAATGAAACAAAGACTGAAGAGAAACCTACTCATGAAGAACCTAGAGAATAGTTCATACCTTTCACAAGTAGATGTTTCAGATGCAACAAAGTTGGACACATGAAAATAGATTGTAGAAGTAAAGGTAACTCTAAGCCCTGTACCAATTACTATTTTAATTGCTATGAATATGGACACAAGAAAGAAGATTGTAGAAAACCTTATCAGTCCAGGTATAAGTAAGACTATGTTAGAGAAGAATCAATAGTCAAGATTACATGTCATAAATGTAATAACTTTGGACATACAACAAGGTATTGTAAGTTGCAGACCAACCAAGATAGAAGGACACCACCTACTTGTGACAAATGTAACAATCTAGGTCACATTGCAAAGTTTTGCAGATATAATGGAGAAGACAACATAAGAGGACCAAGAAGATCTAGTGAACCAAGAGGACCACCTCCTATGGTTATAAGGAAAAATATTGGCGACAGTGGTAAGAGTCTTAATGAGTACATGGATGAATTTGGAAATCATTTCAAGAAATCAAAGAACAAGGAGGATGATCAGATATGGAAGGTGAATTTTTTAAATAAAGCAGTGGTTCAGGGAGATAAATTTGATGATACTGTGTCTTCACATGATGAGTTCTTTGAGGCATTGACCTAAAGAGCCGCATGGCCTTATGGGGAGCATTGGATGCAGTGAACAAAAAATATCCAGCCCCTGTATATGTGGAGTAAGCTCATGTGAGATTAGGTATGATGTGTAGAGACATTGAGGAGTCTAAGGATGCAAGCACAACACTTGGAGATTCATCTTCTATGTTCTCAATTTTTTTATCGATTAGACGACATGCAAAGTTGAGCTACCCATATTTAATACCCATACTCAACTTGCGATGGATAAAAGGACTTAAAAGATCTTAAATCCATACCATTTTTTGATCAACGCTTAAGAAGAACAGAGTTGAGAAGATTATCAGTCATCTAGCAGAGTGATTACGCGATCACATGAAGCAAAGCATCAAATTCAAGCGTGTTTAAGATATTTAGATCTAATCTCTCAAAGAAGTCGTGGATGCACCAGTAGTTTATGATGTTGTAGACAGACCTAGGTATAAGCTCAAGAGGCATCCATACAAATCATGTGAGGATGATCTAGAGGGAGCATTTTCTCAAACCCCCGTAGGTGTGTTGCATGTAGAAGACATTAGGGATTACATACACTACAAATATGAAATCATTGGTGAGGTTAACATCTACAGTGAATTGGATAGTATGGTAGAAGCTAATGGAACCATGGTATAATAATTTAAGCACCTACAAGATCAATCAATCCTTAAGTTAACCCTACTCACAGAGTTCACAGAAGTTGAATGGTTTAAAATCATTCTTAGCAGAGTTCATGACCAATTTTTGTGGATTGGTGATCAACCTGTGAAAATATGTGCATAGTTGATTCATGAGATCACAAGCCTTGACAATGAAGGAGCCCTACCTGTACCAAAAAAGAACCTAAGGAATCTGGAAAAAAACCCTAACACATTCAAAGTGGGCTAAGAGGGAAATGATAGTTAATGATATTTATCTGTAGGATGTCAGATTGGTAGCAATGTTACTAGGCTACAAGTTGTTTTACAGTAGAAGACCTAATTCTATATCTGTTGGGGTCATCATGATGGCATACAGAATGGTGAAGGAAAACAAGAAGTATAATCTCTGTAAAACCCTAGCTCAATAGTTTATTGATAATGTGAAAGCTATACAGAAGGACAAGTCTAAGGCATTTAGGTTTGGATCATTACTAATTCATATGTACATTTATATTATTCACAAGTTTCCTAGCATGCATCCTAGAGAATGGAAAGCTAATGAACCCACTGGACTTCAGATCTCAGAGTACTATAGAAGACAGAAGAAGAACTGGGTAGATGGTGAATTGTTTGGCATGATCAAGATACTATAGAGGTAGATGAAAGAGAGGTACAAAATACCAAAAAATTTAGTGGAAAAATATGAGGACACTATCTATTTCATTGTTGAAACTAATTGTGTCTTCTTTGAGACAGTTGAGCCAAGAACAAAGTGATGCTATCCTATGGGATATGAGGTAAGTGTTGAAGTGCTAACTATGCAAGTAAAGCATGTACTGGCAGCAGAAAATGACCCTACCCAAGAAAGATGGGGAGCATACAAGGAGAAGTATGAGAAAGTCAGAGAAGAGCAAGAGAAGGTAACAAGGAAAAGGAAAGTAAGCAATATTTTTGAATATATCACTGCGAAGGTGGGAATCACAAAAAGGCAGTTGATAGATATAAGAAATAAGATGGAGGCATCTTCTAGCATTGCCACTGGTGCACCTATTCCTTTGGAGACATAAAATATAGTAGCTCCTACTATTGATATTGTTGATTTGTCAACCTCTCAAGAGGAAGAAACACAAGATGTTGTGCCTACAACTATTCCCAGAAGATCCATAAGGACATGTAAGAAGGACAGACCTGGAAAAAGAAACAGAGGTGAAGAGGAAGAAGAAGGAAGAAAAGGCAGTTGAAAATCCATAAACCTTGTGGAAACCAAACCTTAAATCATTACAAAAAAGAGTAATCAAAGATGGAAATCTATTATCAGTAAATAAATACTATGAGAGATACAAATCTAAAGATGAAGTAGTCATTGAAGATACTATCATTGAGCATCTACTAGCTTTTAAAAAAGAATATGTTGGAGGTTGAAGGAAGCATTCCAAAGGACCTATAAAACAAAATGGAAATCAGGAAAAAGTAAGCTCATTCGAAGGATGAGAATATAAGGAACAAGACAATAGAATATATGTTACCAGTTGTGTCTATACAAGAACGAGAAAGAATAATAAATGCACTAAAATCCCTATTGAGGACAAAGGTCAGACTAGTCAAAATCATGGCTAGAAAATATGATGAGGTGATAGACGACACCAAAAAGGCATTAGAACAAGTTCTAATGTATGATATGCTGAAGAAGACCTCACCTCCCAAGGCTTTTAAGCCTATATCCATGGGTTTAGGAGAAAGTTCCAAGGCAGTGGATGAAAGTGTTCAAGTTAGCATGCAGCCAGATTTCTTTGTCACTAGTGTGCCTGTGACCCTTGACACTTCACAGGATGTTAATGATCCATTTTTGGATAATGTGGATAGTGCAATGGAGGTTGGAGACCAGGAGAAAATAGAGGAAGAGAAACAAGAAGAAAAAGTACATGAGGAAGAAATTCAGTGGAAGAAGGTAGAAGAGATCAAATCAGAAAATGTTGCTAAGATCAGTTTGGACACCTCCCTATTGTTGAAAAGTATGGCCAAACTAGTAAGTTTTGATGTGGACAACATGGATGAGGATGAGCTAATGAGACTATCATTCGTGGATTTTTCTAAAGCTAATGAAAGATCAGTTTAGAAAGGTGACAAAAGAGCTAAGGTAATGGTCAGGGTTGTAGAAATAGTGAAAAAACTACTCCCCTCACTGGTTATCTTCAAAGAAAAGGATGAAGCTGAGAACCTTGGTATAGTGTTGGATATCTTTGATAATCATTTTGATTCATTTCTAAAACTGTAGAGGAAAAGGTTGAGAAGAACTTCTTGGAAAAGAAGCTGAGAGAAGTTTGTAAGTCCATTTCATGGGACATAGACATTCTGAAGGCTACTAATCTTAAGGCCAAGAGTTGTGTATCACAAGGCAGAAAAATATATAGCTACTGCATAAGTCCCTATAGACACATAAAAGACATTAAATAGATCATAGCCAAGGATAGGACTACCCTTGACAGTCTTATGGACAGTTGCGAATCATCTTCACAAATTGTGGGAGAAATGAACAAACAGACATCTAGGCTATTGGATAAGATAGGGGTACTAGAAATGGAGAAAGGGAGAGTCATAGATAGATTTGGATTATTGAGAAGCCTACTGACCCCTAAGCTCATAATGCTTGAGTCACATCTTCTGAAGATGGTAAAGATTTAAGACTCAATGACTGTGTCTACATTCACTGAGCTTAAGGCAACATAGACAACATCATATGCACTGAATGGATTAATCCATGTCAGTGAGCTTCTACTAAATTCATGGGCTGAGGAAGTTAAGACCTTGGAAAACTCATTCCAAGATGTCTTAAATCTAGTGAGTAAGCACTAAATATTTTTGTGCTTGAGTTTTGCAAATTTTGGTTGTACCTTTCCCATTGATGTCAAAGGGAGAGGAAGAGAAGGAAAAATGAGGAAGAGAAAGAAATTTGAGAGAGTAAAGTAAAATATAGTAAAGAAAAGATGTAGAAAAGAAACAAAAAAAGTAGAAAAGATAAAAAGAAAAGAAGAGAGTTGTATTGTGACACTTAGTCATTTTTCTAACTGTTGCCATCAATGCTAAAGGGAGAGTGTCAGAGATTTGCCAGCAGGCCAATACTGACTCTATGTTTGTCATTGATGACAACATATGGAAAGTAGCATACGTGGAAGTCCTATACAGTAAGATTTCTATATATGCTGGATAGGCATGATATCAGCATGATATCATGGGCGCAGAGGTTGATTATGAGCGCAGATAGTTATATAGCAGCTTGTGTTAGCAGTGTTCCTGACAGAGTTACAGGCAGTGTTCTGTGTATGGTTGTCCACATAGTTGTCCTATGGGCATGCACCCTTGGATATATGTTCCAAACATATTAGTGATGTTAAGTCCATGGATGCATGATCAGATGATGAACACAAGTAAAGTTATGCAGTCGCTATTCGCTAGTAGCAGTTTCCTATGTTTATTCAGCGAAGCCGACAGAGATTTTATTGGTTCTTGAGTTGTGCCTATCTTTAGGGTATGCACCCTTGGATTTAAGCTTAGAGATGAGTTGTTGATGTTTAGTTAAGAGTGCATGAGTTAATTCAGCTTGTAAAGAAAGACACAGTTGTTTTGGTAGAGCCGACCGTGTGTAGCGTGAATCTACATTTATTTTATTTAGACAGGTCCCAAAATATGTTGTGTGCATAATGGAGCCAATAGAATGTTTTTTGGAGTTTATTATGGTTTCTCTATTATGATTTTAAGGTGGTTCTAATAGGCTAACTTGATTATATCATTTAGAGGAAAGATATTTATAGGCAGTCATTTGTGATTTCTTGAGTGTGGTTCATGGTTGATTAAGAAGAGCAGAGCAGAGTGTGCAAGTTGTAGAACCATCAGAAGAAGGTCCATGTGACCAAGTAGAGTATTTGTGCTATACATTGGAACTGATCTAGATAGCATGTCAAAGCACAGTTCACCAAGATCCAGATATAGTGTGTATCTGTTATTCAGAAGGTTGTAGCCTTCGCCCCTTTGAGCAGTGAGCTCTTGGAAAGTGCGTCCTCTCCCCTAACATGGACAATTATAAAAGACTCCTAATAGGGTCTAACCCTTAATGAGGTCTACTATACTTCATATATTGTAAAGCTACTCCTAACAGGGTAAAGGATCTTCTAGCAAGGATAATTATACACTAGTACAGAATATTAGTGGGTATCAAGTCCCACTGGGGTTTTTACCTATTTGGGTTTCCCCATAACCAAAATATTGGTGTTGTGTTCATGTGTTCTTTCATTGTGTTTATGCTTTATATTTAAGTACACTTAATTGGATAAAGAATTGAAACTTGTAGCTAACTGATTTACACCCCCCCCCTTCTCAGTTATCTCTTGGGACTATTCCTAACAATTGGTATCAGAGCCAAGTGCCTCAGAGAGAAATTTTAATAGCTTGAGGTTGATCAGATGGCATACTTTAGGAAAGAGAGTCCTAAGTTTGATGGAGAGAATTATCTTGATTGGAAGAATAAGACGGTGATCCATTTACAGTGCATTGGTTTTGAAGTTTTTAATGTAACTATCAAAGCAGCCAAGATACCTACCCTAGAAGACCTTGGAAAGGATGATGCTACTGAAACACAAAAAGAATTGTTTCATCAGAATGCCATTGCCAAAGAAGCCCTAATCAGTGCACTATCAGATAGTGATTTTTCATAGATAAAGAAGGTAGACACCACCCGCAAGATATGGAAGTACCTAGCAGACATTTTTGTAGGAGACAAACAAGAAAAGGATGCGCGCATAAAGACTTGGAAGAAAAGATATAATGCATTAGAGATGCTGCCTAAAGAAAACATCAGAGCTTATAATCAAAGGATAAATGAAGCAGTTGCTGGAATCAGGAACAATGGTGGAGAGATCTCAGAGGAAGATATAATGGACAAATTGATGACTACTCTCACTCTAGAATATGAAAACAAGATCAACATCCTTGATGAGACCATGAAGCTTACAACCAATTTCAAAAGAGAAAACTTGATCAGCAAAATCTCAGCTTTTGAGATTTCAAGATTGAAGACCGAACCTAAAAGTGAGACACCCTTCAAAGCAACAGTACATGGTAAGAAATCTACAAACACTTCTGGTAATTTTGATAATGATGATGAAGAGAGGACTTTAGATGATTTTATTGCTATGATTGCTAAAAGAGAAAAGAAAGGAAAAGGAAAATATGAAGGTCAATTGCCATTCAAGTGCTTTTCATGTAATAAGATAGGTCACTTTGCATCTAAGTGTCCTACTAGAGCTAGGAAGTTCAAGAAGGATTACAAGCCTAAGTACTCTAAGGAATGTTACTTTGTTGGAGATGGAGTCTCTAATGAAGAATTAGGTGAAGAAGAAATTGGATTCATTGCTATTGTAGACAAAATGAATAATAAGACTAAACATAAAGATGTAAAAGAGAAACAAGAGCTAGCATTGATTTCCCAAGAAGACATAAGGATGGACTGGATCATAGATAGTGGTTGTTCACATCACATGATAGGTGATAAAGGCAGATTTTTTCATCTGGACAAATACAATGGTGGTATGGTCAGATTTGGTGACAACACTCCTAAACCAATAGTTGGTAGAGGTGCCATCACTTTTGATGGAAATAATAGTACTGATGATGTTCTCTATGTTGATGGTTTGAAACATAACCTTCTCAGTGTTGGATAGTTACTTGGAAAATGATATCAATTGGAGTTCAAATATGACAAATGCATCATTGACAATTAGGATGGTGTTGTGATTGCATCAGGCTCAAAGACAAGAGGTAATGTTTTTCAACTCAATTCAGAAGTAAGTTGTTTTGTTGCTAAAGTTGATGACAGTTGGTTGTGGCATAAAAGACTATGTCATATTAATTTTGATAACATAGTGAAGATAAGAAATGTTAAGGCAGTAAGAGATCTACCTTGCATAGCAAAGCCAGTTGATACTATATGCATGGAATGTGTGATGAGAAAGCATGTGAGGAATTCATTCAGGAGCAAGCACAATTCATTAGAGAACAAGTTGGATCTAATTCATACAGACCTATGTGGACCAACTCAAACAAGATCATACTATGGTGAAAGGTATTCCATTTTGTTTGTTGATGATTATACTAGGATGATGTGGGTTGCATTCTTGAAAGATAAGTTAGAAGCTTTTGATAAATTCAAAATATTCAAAGCTAAGGTTGAGAATGAATCTGGATTAAAGATAAAATGTTTGAGATCGGATAGAGGAGGAGAATTCACCTTTGACAAATTCTATGAGTTTTGTGAAGAACATGGCATAAAGAGACAATTAAGTGCACCTAGAACACCTTAGTAGAATGGAATTGCAGAGAGAAGGAATAGGATCATTCTGGATACAGTGTGCACCATTATGATAGAAGGAAAAGTTGCACACACATATTGGAGAGATGCGGTCAATACAACAGTCTACACCATCAATAGAATTCAGTTAAGGCCTGGTGCTAACAAAACACCATATGAGCTATGGTTTGGTAATGTTCCCACAATAAAATACTTCAAAATCTTTGGAAGCAAGTGCTACATCAAGAGTGATGAAGCAATAGGTAAGTTTGATGCAAGAAGTGATGAAGGTATTTTCCTTGGTTACTCTACTAAAAGTAAAGCTTATAGATGTTTCAACTTAAGATTGAAAAAGATCATTGAAAGTGCTCATGTGAAGATTGATGAAAAGTTTATGATTCAAGAAAGATATCATGATTACTCACCCATGATTGAGGAAGAACCTAGACCCTCTTCTAGTCAGATAGTTATTGAAGAAATGTTTGACAGTATTGATGTGTTATTCAATGACCCTAAGACAAGTGAGGAAGAAACTCCTAAGGCTGATGAGTCAGCAATAGCTAAAGCTCCAAATTTCACATCTAGAAACCATTCCAAGAAAGACATCATTGGAGATTAGAGCGGAAAAGTCTTGACAAGATCACAAGCCAAGAACTTAGCTAGCAGTGATGCGGTATGTTTTTGTATCTCAGATTGAACCTTTAAGTGTTGAAGATGCTTGTAATGATTCAAATTGGCATGATGCTATGAAAGAAGAACTTGATCAGATTATTAAGAATGACACTTGGGAACTGGTTCCAAGACCTAGTGATAAGAGTCTGATTGGTACAAAGTGGATATTCAAAAATAAGATGAATGAAGATGGTACAACAGTAAGAAACAAAGCAAGGTTAATATGTAAAGGATATGCGCAAAGAGAAGGCATTGATTATTCAAACACATTTGCACCTGTGAGTAGATTAGAATCTATTAAGTTGTTTCTGGCTTATGCAACAGTTAAAAATTTCAAAGTTTATCAGATGGATGTCAAGTCAACATTCATGAATGGAGATCTGAAAGAAGTATACAGTGAGCAGCCAGAAGGATTCACCTTATCAGATAGACCTGATATGGTATGCAGATTGAAGAAGGCCCTCTATGGACTTAAGCAAGCCCCTAGAGCATGGTATGAGAGACTAGATGGGTACTTAACAAAGATTGGATTCAAGAAAGGAGCAACAAATTGTAATCTATTCATTAGAGAGACATCTGAAGGTTTGTTACTTGTAGCTATATTTGTTGATGACATTATCTTTGGAGGTAATGACAAACTTAGTGTTGAATTTGCTAAAGAGATGCAAAATGAATTTGAGATGAGTATGATTGGTCCTATCAAGTACTTTTTAGGATTGAATGTGCAACAGATAGAAAAAGGTATATTCATAAATCGGTCCAAATATGTGAAAGAAATATTAAAGAAATTTAAGATGGATGATTGCAAACCAGTAGGGACACCTATGATTACTAGATGCAAGATTACAAAGGAAGATGACTCACCAGTAGTTGATATAACATTGTATAAGTCTATGATTGACAAATTGATTTATCTTACTCAGACCAGACCTAATATTTCAAATGCAGTTGGCATAGTTGGAAGATTTGCAACAAAGCCTAAGTAAAGTCACCTCATGGCAGTAAAGAGGATATTCAGATACTTACAAGGCACTATAGACTATGGTCTATGGTATCCTAATTCAGAACATATTGAGCTTCATGTATATAGTGATGCAGATTGGGCAGGATGTGTAGATGACAGAAAGAGTACATCAGGAGGAACAATGTTTCTTGGTAATAGACTTGTCACTTGGACAAGCAAGAAACACAATTGTATTTCTCAGTCAATAGTAGAAGCGGAGTATGTTGCAGCAGCCTTGAACCATTCTACAATTGTGTGGATCAAGTAGATGATAAAAGAGTTTGGAATTCAAATTGATTATCCTATTGTTATTCACTGTGATAACACTAGCACTATCAACATGTCGAAGAACCCTATGATGCATGTAAAGACAAAGCACATTGAGATCACGTATCACTTCCTAAGAGATAAAGTGGTAGAGAAATAAGTCAAGTTGGACTATGTGAATACTAAAGATCAGTTGGCAGACATATTCACAAATCATTTACCTAAGGATACTTTTGAGTATCTCAGGGAGAAGTTGGGAGTGATTCCCTTCCCTGATTCTTCTTAGAAGAAAGAAGGAACGGCATTAGTCCTCAAGGATTGATGGAAGGTTGACTAATCTACCTTAGGAGTAGTACCGGTGCTTAAAATTTATGGCACCCTTTTCCATTGATGTCAAAGGGGGAGTAGTATACAAAGTCATGAAAAATAGGAGTAATATATTTAGGGGGACCAGTATTTAGTTGTGACAACAATTCAGTTGAGGAAATTGAGAATGTTAGAAAATATTGCAACAGATGAATGATTCATCTTTGGGGGAGTTTTGAAGAGGAAATGGAGAATGTTAAAAAGAAATATTCATTTGGGTTGGTGGTGGTTTTTCATTCCACATGTTGCCATCAATGTCAAAGGGGGAGATTGTTGGAGATTTTCTAGCAGGCCAGTACTAACTATATGTTTGTCATTGATGACAACATATCGAAAGTAGCATGTGTGGGAGTCCTATATAGTAAGCTTTCTATATATGCTAGATAAGCATGATATCATGGGTGGAGAGGTTGATTATGAGTGCCAACAGTTATATAGTAGCTTGTGTCAACACTATTCCTGACAGAGTTACAGGCAGTGTTCTATGTATGGTTGTCCACATAGTTGTCCTATGGGCATACACCCTTGGATATATGTTCTAGACATATTAGTGATGTTAAGTTCATGGACGCATGATCTGATGATGAATGCAATTAAAGTTATGCAGTCGCTATTCGCCAGTAGTAGTTTCCTGTGTTTGTTTAGTGAAGCCGACAAAGATTTTATTGGTTCTTGAGTTGTGCCTATCTTTAGGGTATGCACCCTTGGAGTTAATCTTAGAGCTAAGTTGTTGATTTTCAATTAAGAACACATGAGTTAATTCAGCTTGTAAAGAAAGACACAGTTGTTTTGGTAGAGCCAACAGTGTGTAGCATGCATCTACATTTATTTTATTTAGACAGGTCCCAGAATATGTTGCGTGCATAATGGAGCCAATAGAATGTTTGTTGGAGTTTATTATGGTTTCTCTATTATGATTTCAAGGTGGTTCTAATAGGCCGAATTGATTATAACATTTAGAGGAAAGATATTTATAGGAAGTCATTTGTGATTGCTTGAGCATGGTTCATGGTTGATTAAGAAGATCAAAGCAGAGTGTGCGAGTTGTAGAACCATCAGAAGAAGGTCCATGTGACCAAGTAGAGTATTTGTGCTATACATTGGAATTGATCTAGACAACAGGTCAAAGTGCAGTTCACCAAGATCCAGATATAGTGTGTATCTGTTATTTAGAAGGTTGTAGCCTTCGCCCCTTTGAGAAGTGAGCTCTCGGAAAGTGTGTCCTCTCCCCTAATAGGGTCTGACCCTTAACCAGGTCTACTATACTTCATATATTGTAAAGCTACTCCTAACAAGGTAAAGGATCTTCTAGCAAGGATCATTATACACTAGTACAAAATATTAGTGGGTATCAAGTCCCACTAGGGTTTTTACCTATTTGGGTTTCCCCGTAACCAAAATATTGGTGTTGTGTTCATGTGTTCTTTCATTGTGTTTATGCTTTATATTTAAGCATACTTAATTGGATAAAGAATTGAAACTTGTAGATAACTGATTCACCGCCCCCCCCCCCTCTCAGTTATCTCTTGGGACTATTCCTAATAGAGAGATTGTTGGCAAGTGATGTCTTGGAGAACTCTGGATCACTTAAGGGTTTTCATTTATGGTAACACTTATTTTTGGAGTGATCGCATATTAAGAAGATTGCCACTAGAGTCACAGTCATGAAAATGAATAAGTCTAGAATTAGGATAACATGGTACAGTGCTACAGTTTTGGTCAGCAATGAAGATATACAAGGTATTGGGACTTGATAAGTTAACTAAAGGTATTTTGGGATGTATACATGCTTAAGTTAAGAGCACATAAGTTTTGGTTACCAGATCTATGAGATACAGTGTTCGAAAGGTATGCGAAGATAGTAAAACATCATAACAGGGTATATGAACAATTGTGAAGATCAAGGAGAGTATAGTGGATATGGTAACATGCTAAGATAGGTGAATAGACTATATTGCCAACTCTTTGGTAATATAAGATCGCCGACTTCATAATTAACATTTGCATAAGTTATTATTATGTTTTGTATGGCATTTGTGAAGCCGACTTGAAGGCTGATTTTGTATAAGTATAGAGACCTTTTGTGAAAGAGATAATATGGTTATGTTATGATGATGAAAAATGATTGTGAATAGAAGAGAATAGATCAGATGCGAGATCAGTAAGAGGCTGAGCTACAACTGGAACTATCTAAGCAAGATAAGTGCTTGTATTCTTCACATTTTGAAGAACTCTTTAGAGACAGTTTTGATTATAAGAGAAAGTGTTCTCACCACCTCTAACTAGGTGTTTTGTATTCCTCTAACAAGGAAATGTACTATGTAACAATCAGCTCCTAATAGGGCTAGGTCTCCTAACAAGGATATTATATTTTAGTGCATATTTGTGGGTGCCATCCCCACCAGGGTTTTCTCTTGGCTAGGGTTCCCTCGAGAAAAAATCATGGTGTCGTGAATAATGTGTTATGCTTATATGTTCTTTTCATTTCTGCATTACTTCGGAATGTTTATAATTGTTTGAAGTTAAAATCAAGTTCAAAGTTCTGTAATACTGATTCACCCCCCCTCTCAGTTTTACCTAATTCTAACAACTAGAACAAAGATATTCATTTATTCCAAGAAGCCTTTTACCATTCACATGTCTCAAAGCCAAGAAAAATGCTAACACCTACTGTCAAAACACATACAAACTCATATACCAATGATACCCCTTAACATGCTAAACACAAATATACTACAACACTAGCACTTGCACCTTTGAAGGGTGCAAGGGTTACGCTGATAGTGTTATATATATTAAATGATGTCATTGTAGTGCTATCTACGAGTCTCTTCTACCCAGCTAGACTGTCCATGTTGGTCCTCCAAGCTACAAGTGAAAATCAATAAGTATAAAAATCTATAGAAAACTATACAAGTTTATTCATTTTGAAATGAAGAAATGTGAATTACTTCGACAACTGAATCACGAGCAACAATGGCCAAAATATTGGCGCAAGACATGACTCCACTGCAAATTGCCTCCATGTTGGTCTTAATGGTATATATTATAAGGCAATTATTTTAATAAGAACTGAGGAAATAGGCACTCAAAGATGCAAAAAGAAGGAAGCCCATTCAATATTCACACATAATGGAGACGATTTTGCATGTTACTTCCAGCTTAAAATAAACACCTGGTATCATAGACAAGTAGGGATTTAGATTAGGCTTTTTAATCTTAAATTTAAAAATTAACTAATATAACTAAGAATTTGTTATTAAATTCTATGTTTTCTAAAACTTTGTTATGTAAAAATTATAAACTAAATTGTGTTATGAATTAATATTAATACCAATGTTACATTTTAATATAATATTATCTTAAATATTAAAAAAAAATCTCTCCCAAATTTTCCCTCCCTATTTCTACTCCTATCTTATAAATTAATCTATCTATGTCTAAAATTCAAAAATAAAATTTACTTTTACAATAAATATTTTTATAATTATATATTAATCTTTCATTTTTATTAATCTTTCGATACCCTGTAAAATTGGGAACACATTGCTTGCGCTTAAAACCAAGAGATACATTTGGCATGTGTAAGAGAAGATAGAATGGAAGAAGCTGCTAGCAAGAAAAGGTCATGAAACTCGTTCTCACCGAAGCAGCTACCATTTCTGTGAACCTCATATCACCATTCTCCTGCAAGTTATTTGTTCTCAATGTCGCCGAAGATGAAGGAGACATCACTAAGTATGACAATGTCTGCATTATTCTTTAGTTTCATCATTAATTTCATCTGAAATAACAAATAGTGGTTTTTATTGGTCTGACTATTTTTCTCACCTGATCGTTGATGAAATCCATGGAAGATACAAGTGTTTTATGAAATAGATTATATCCCCAAACTAAATCGTAAGTCACTTTGCCAAGCTGTGCTGCCAAGTAAATGAATGCTATCACGACGATGGCCAGACAATATCTGTTGCAAATTCGAGCTAATTTTTTAAAATCTCAGTAGAAAATTTACAAATCACTATTTGATTTGAATAAATTTCTTTAAATAGAAAAAGATTTTGGTGGTAATTGTGTAACTGTTCTTGTATTTTTAATATATTTTTTTTCAAGGAATGTCTATATTCTTTCAATCACTTGTATAATTGCTATCTCTGATATTCTTTTCTTTCAATCACTTGTATTATTTTTTTCAAGGGAGGTCTGATATTTTATATTTCATTTATAATTATAAATATTTGAAACTCTTTCAATCACTTATTTATTGATATCTCAAAATTTTACAAGCAAACTTACAAAACACAATTTTTAATTTGACATAATTTTTATTAATAAAAGATACTTTAATAATAATTGTATAAATACCCTGTAATTTTAATATTTTTATGATAAATTATGAAATGTCAAAAACTCCTTCAATCACACGTGTAATTGTTATCTCAAATTGCAAATTTAGAAAATACTAGTTTTAATTTGACTAAATTTCTATTAATAAAAAGATATTTTGGTAGTAATTTTCTAAATGTTCTTTTACTTTTAGAATTTTTATTCTTTAAATGATAAATTAGGAAATCTCTAAGACATGCAGAGTTATAGTTATTATAAGAAATTTTAGTCATTTTAGGAATCTTGTTCTTTCAATTAGGAATTACCAAATCTCGAAGCATACAAGTCCTATTTTCCAAACATTTAGGCTTACCACTATCATTAAATTAAATTTTATATTTTAATAAATTAGTATAAGACATAACCTTGAGCACGTAGGAAATGATTATAAAATGATAAATATTGATTTAGGTTTGTCATAATATTTTATAATTCAAAAAATAAAATATTATATGTTAATTTTGATAATTTATTTTGTAATAAATATTATTACACATAATTTTAATAAATATTTTACACATAATTTTATTACAATTCTTCGTGGTGAAGAACTTATCCTAATTGGGTATCTGTAATATTCTAGAGTAGGCTTTTCAAGGATGAGGATATGGGCTGGACAATTAAATCCTATCTTTCACTAGTGATTTTATATTAGTTTTGGTTTGAAAAAGATGCATTTAGATTGCATGGTAGAGTCCACAAGTCTTCACATGAATGAGACACAGAGATATGGACGATTAACTAATTCGAACAAAATCAACGTGAATATGGACCCTTTGAAGATGATTTGTTTTGTTTTCTTTCCCAATCCATTTTAGGACAACAAATTGTGTTTATGCATTCAAAACCTTGTTCCACATGACACATGTATATAAATAGATATCCCCTAAAACACCTTTCTAGCTCCTGATGCAAGATACACATAAATTACCATGGAATTATAGAGAATAGTCTATCGTCTGAACAACAAACATAAAATTTGGTTGATGGGTATCGCTATAATTGGGAAGTGCTGGAATCCCCAAAAATCACTAAACTGTAAATATGGAAACCCTTAAAATTCCTTTCATGTGCCACTAAAACTGACGGTTCAAAACATGTTTTACCATGCATCTCAGTAAAACTACTAATTTTTGTTCTTTTAATGATAAATTATGAAGTTTCTGAAATATACAAAGTTATTATAAGAAATTCTTGTCATTTAAAAATAATTCTATAATAATAAATTACAAAATATTTGAAACATACAAGTTATTATGCAAAATTCTTTCAATCACTTGCATAATTCTAAAAATATCTTTAATTTCTTTTAACGGTCTACCTATATTCTTCATAATCATTAAACTTTGGCCCTGGTATGTTCTGGTTATTGGTGGCCATGATAAAAAAGGAGAGAAAGGAAAATATAAGCCCAAAGGATCTAGGCACGAGATTTTCCAGGCATATGTGATTCTCTCTTTGTTGTCTTTGCACAATAATTTTCATGTGAAGCTCTTCCTGTGAAGGCCCCCTTATAGAGGCATGATTAGCGAGATCTAAACCATTTGGATGCTCCAGGGGAAATGAAGGCGATGACATATTGCTTACCATAGGCCACTAATTTCTCCCAAAACTTTTTTAGGTTTCTCAATCTGTAAGAAGAAGCTTCAAGAGATGTCCGCAGGAGGTAGACAATGGGCGATGCCCTCACCCATGACTATACCATATATTCCATCGAGCACAAGAAATATTGAAGAATAATAGTTTTATACTCAGACAAACTCTTAAGTGACAGAGACATCAAACCTTACTTGCCACTGCATGCATAACATGGAAGCACACACCAACTACTTGAATTATTAAAAAAATTCCACTTGCCCATTCATGCTTTTTTTAATTGACAGATATTCCTGGCACCACTTTCCTTTTTTGCAGTCTAAGACTACCGAGAAGTCTTAAAATTCCAACGGGCATCTCCCCAGAAGAAATCCTATCGTCTAAATATCAAATCTGAATAATGAAGCAACTCATTTTAATCTGCATTCCTATGCCCACTAAACTAAATTTGTATGGCCTAGGTTAATTAATGGACACACAACATTCACATAAAAAATAATGCATCTCAAATAAAAACAAAATAAACTCACAACATTCACATAAAATAATGACCACTATATGAGGAGATAAAGAGTGATAATGAGCTTCGGTTAGGTCTAAAGAAACTGCAATGGCCAAAAAGAGATTAAAACCCCATTTAAATGAGTGTTAGAATAGTATAACTTGCCCAATTTAGACCTAAGCTATAATATATAGTAAAAAAAATTCAACGTGAATACCAACTTTAACCAATAGTAATGATAGAATATGAAACACTCACTCTTAGGACATCATGCCCAAGTCAAACTATAGGGTCAAAATTAAACAAAACAGAAGTATGGCCTAGAAAAATGGAAAAGGGTACCATCACAATCAACAGTTCAATTTACCAAATACCTACAACTAATATAACATTTTACTATAGAAAGATATCTAATAAAGGTGAGCTTTTTATGGCCATTAACCAAGGAACCCATATGCATCATAAACTTGTGTTAAGAAACTTTGTCATATAAGACATGTGAAATGTAAGCATAATTGTCAATGGGCCCTTGGTCTACTGGTGAAGTTGAATGGCTCACAATGAGCCCACTAGGGATCAAGTCTTGCTGAGTGAAAGGCTCCAACATCACAAGGGATGAGGCCAGGATCGTGCCCTGGGTGAATTTGGTGGTGTGGATGCCCCTCAGTTCTTGGCTCTAAGCCGAAGAGGTTTGAGGAACGTGTGGGCCCATATCAAGTTCCTAAATCATCTTCGTGGTGGCCTTCACTATTTAGTAGCTCACAAGATTTGTGCCTCACTGGTAGAGGTTTGAGCCCTCCATAAAAAAAAATGTAAGCATAATCATATTAATCAAAAGGTGTCAAGTCAGCAACATACAAGTCAAATATCAAAAAAAAATCCAGGTAAGAGAATACGCATGTGAGTCACCAAACATTATGTCACCTCATGCATATGGAGCAGGTTCACAGTTCATAACCCCTTCAACGCACCAAAACATGTGCATATAGAGAAACTAGAGTCCACAAGGGCATGACACACAAAACCTGGATAAACTAGCTTACGTGTTATGAGAGCCATATTACTGTCAACAATAACTCCCCATCCCCAAATAATTTGTGTGCCAAAGGGAGAAAATAAGCTTTGTCCACCCATATTGTTCAAAGGCCCATATCATGTTACTAATTGACCAAAAGACAAGTATATATGAAAGATTAGGCAATACTAGGTCAAAGAAGAGCGAGAGAAAGAGTCTTCTTACATAATCCAGAATCTTATGTTAATATCTTGCAAGAGGCATACCCCACTAGGATGAGAAAAATAGTAACCAAAATGAGCATATTATTTTTTGCCTAAAATATATTCCCACCATACTCATATAATTCCAAAAGAGGAAACCAAATAAGAATGCTAAGCACATATGTTAGAACAACATTTACCAGCTCACACATTCATTATTTTACACACATCAGAATGTAGTATGCCAAGCATTTACCAGATAGAGTTAGAAAAAAACCACATACTTCCGGATACTGCATAATTACCTTAGAGGAGAGAAGAAAAAGACTTCTTAGACACTTCTTGGAAGGGTTGCCTTGAAGGAGGATAGAGCTTGAAGCTAGAGCATAACCTTACCTAAATGATACTAAAGATTCCAATTTTTTTTTTCTTATTGGTGATTGCAAAGGAAATAAACATGGAGTCCCCTTCAATGACCAACTTGTTAATATTCAAGTCTAAAGCAAGTCTTAACCCAAATACTCAAAGCTTCCATTTTTGCAACATTATTAGAGCCTATTGGAATTTTTTACATATAACATTTCCAATGTTGTCCCTAATAACAACTCTAATACCAAATAGCCCTGGATTCCCCCTAAATGCACCATTGAAGTTAAGCTTGAAATAGCCCTCAGATGAGGGAGACCATCGAGCTTGACATCTAGACTTAGATTTACCCTTATGAGAGACATTACCATGAGATGGAATGAGTTTTAACAATTAGGCCAGATTCTCTAGACAAAATTATCCCAAGATGTGAAGGTTTTTAAATGATTTAATATTATTATAAATTAAAGTCATAGTTACCTTAGAAATGGAATGTTCGGTCCTATAAATTACCTCTAATCATGATGAGAAATAATTTCTAAATATCCTATTGTTTCTTTCAAGCCAAATGTTCTAGATGATGATGGATGGATTGATTTTCCACAAGAATGAAAATAAAGAAGTACTATGTGTAATACCCCAAAAAATGGGCTATAAGTTCATTAACCTCCTACATCTACAAATCGAATGAAATCGACATCAAAGTCCTAATCTAAGGCACATCTAAACATCATCGAATCATAATTGATTATCTTAAATTCTGCATCAAGGAATATTCCTAGCAATATTCCTAATTATCTTAATTACCTTTAATTTAATGATTATTTGGCGATAAATCACATTTATCCTAAAGTTTGATTAATTGAATATTTTCATATTTAATTAATTAGATTTAATATTTGCCACTTAATTGTTTAATTAAATTTAATTCTATCTATTATTAATTGTATTATTTAATTTTGACAATAAATCCAATATCCTATGAATAATTGATTAAATTCTTATTTAATTAATTAAAGCATGTTATCATTATTTAATAATATAGTTTTTAATAAAAGTTTGATTAAATGATTGATTAACCCATAAATCAATTATTTATTTTCAAAAATCAGTTAAGTTGAGAATAAATCACTTTATTTATTTATTAATTCATAATTATTATGCACATTCAAAAGAAACAGTTAAACTCCAAATTAGAAAATCAATGCAAAGTGTTGACTTTTTAGAACTCAACATCTTTTTGGAGTTCAAAAAGCTGATCTAAACTCTAATTTGAGTTAAAAAGCCATTTTTGCATGATTTGCATGTTTTTGTGAATTAAATTATCTTTATTATTAGATAACTCAAAAATCAAGCTGAGTTAATCTGAGTGATTTATGGCTTTCTTCTATGCACCTCCAAAGCCTTGGATTTTTATAAAATTAAAGGCTTCAGCTCATCTCAAATCATCTCATAATTTTGCAAGCTTACTTTGTCAAAGTCGTCTACGAATTGCACAACTATTTTGGCGAATTGAAATTTGGAAAATCAAAGCGTATTGCGAATCAAGGCTATTGTGAGATCAATTTGTTTTTTTTACATTCATTTAGATTCTTTTTCATATCATTGTTAGATCATTTAGCATATCATAGCATATCAATTTTTACATATCATAGATTTCATATCATTTTTCATCTTATTGTATAGAAAATACCAAAAAAATAGATTAATTGCATTCATATTTCATATCAGTTTTGCATTCAAATCCTTCATTTAGGTGTCATCTAGGTCACTGATCTTGATAACAATCTGAGAACATCAATCTCGCACCTACTAGAAGGCAGTAAATTGCTTGGTTAAATTAGATTTCAATTTTGCATGATTTTGATTTTTGCTAACCTCTAATGTTTTACTGAAGTGTTGTGTCTATAGATCAGGTACAAAATTCACACACACATTTTTTGGTTCTCACCGTGGGGCAGCCCACCTTTACATGCTGGTTTTGATTTTTTTTTGGAGCTAAAGCCCTAAAGTTTCAAAGATTTAATTTTATCTCTCAAACAACTTGGATTTTTTCTCTAAAATTTGTTTTGTAGGTTGGACATATATCAGAGAAGTGACAATAAAAAATTTAGAATTTTTTGAGATGTTTTGAATTTTTAATAATTTTTTCTTGAAATTATGAAAAAAATTAATATCTGATGCAAATCAGCATATTTTTTAGAAATTTTTATATTTTTGGAAAGCTCCTTAAATTATATAGGGATTCCATTCTTTGTATTTTAAATTTGGATGCAATATAATAGCTCAAATAGTCAATTTACAAAAACTAGTTTGTTTTGATAAAATGAGTCTCTAGGGCACAAATAAAGAGATTTTTCTAAAAATTTTACATTTTTGGAAAGCTCTCTATTTTTTAGTAGGGGTCTCTATTTTGAATTTCTATTTTTGTGGCCAAAATCATAAAAAATAATCAGATCTTGTTGACTAGGTCAAATGCAGCAAAAAAAAAAAAAGTTTTGTGATGGGTATGCACTTATTTTTTTAGATGGTTCAATGAATGATATGAGTTGTCATTTGGGTTAATTGCTGGTTATTATTGCTGATAATAATTTATTTTTAGAGTTAACCCTATGGCTTTCATAAGTTGAATATATGTTGCATATCTTGTTTGCTTGTTTGCTTGTTGGAGAGTTCGTCACTTGCTTGCATGGAAAAGCTCAACAAGAATTGTTAAAAATTAGGTAAAATCTACTAAGCATGTTGCAAGGATCCCAGGTATTCTCCTTCATCTAATAACATTTCAATTTGGCCTTAAAATAAATCTCTCATGTGTTTAGATTGAGTGTTTCTTTGCATGCTTTTTCTATGAATTTGCATAATTGAATACTAAGTTGTGACACCTTAGGTATTTATTGGCAGTCTTAGATTACTTGTGATTGATCTAGATTTCTATCTTAGGTTATTGGACTTGCTAAATCCATCGGCCCCTCATTTTCACCCCGTGGTTGCAATATCAAAGCCACAATAAAGGGGAGGGGTCTACAGGAAAGAAGCGTTAAGTGTTCCACCAGGCAACCCTTTTGTGCTTTTTGGAACTCACTTGTTTTCTAAGTTGTGGACTCATTTCAGCTTGTGTGAGGTGTTAAGTGTTCCACCTTGTGGACTCATCTCATATTCGCTTTAAGCATTAAGTGTTCCTCTTTCTACTTTTTGGACACTTTTGGTAGATTTTCTTTTGGAAACATACATCTATGCTCACATAGTAATTAGGCCCTATGAACACTATTCATGATTCTTGAGAGATTGGATTCCTAGTGAAATCCTTCTTGATGACAGAATCCTTGTAGGTAGGGAGGATACTTAGTGCGTTTCACATTCAACTCAGTTAGTGCATCTTCTCTTATTGATCGATACATTCTCTCCTCGAAGAGGTTGATAGATCATGTGGGGTTGACATCACAAGCTTTGGTGAATAAAAATTGGTTAGTGCACCTTCTCTTATTGATTGATACATTCTCTCCCTGGAGAGGTTGATAGATCACGTAGAGTTGACATCATAGACCTCGGTGAAGAAAAACTTTGTCTTAGCGTGTCAGATTAATCTGCTTTCTTTGTTTGGGTTAAAAGTGAAAAGGTGTCAAAAACCTTGGATCTAGAGCCAAGTCCCCTTGTGGTATACTACTGTGAGTCACCTTTAGAGAGGGTTAACCGTAGCGGAAAATCCCTTCACAGGGAAAAATGCGTTGATGGAACCTCAAGCGGTAATAGCCATTTTCACCGTGGTAGTGACAACCGCTATATAAATGTCCTTGTGGAAGAAATCTCCATAGGTATGGTTCATTGTTGGGTTTTCAGATCTCCCTAGTAGCTCATGAAGATTAAGTTCTCAGACTATGTCAAAACCCTGGTGTGCCAGGATTGGAGTTCACCCCTTTGGATCATAAAAGTTGCAGAGTCAAACCATTACTAAAAACTCTAGCGAGGCCAAATTTTTATTTTATAGGGTATATGTGCATTATTAAAAAGCATTTTTGGAACACACACAATTAGTGCTTCTGAGGATTAGAATGAATAAGTCACTTGATTGTTCATGCGCAAGGTTGCTTTTGCCCTTGTTCATTGTTTTCAGACATGCTTGAAATCACATGCTTGCTATTTTGTGTGCTTGTTTATCTATCTAGTTATAAAAAATGAACAAATCTGTTACAATCCTCAAATCCGAACATTGAAATTTGCAAACAATCCGAATCTGCAAACTCAAAATTTTGCAAAAATTGATGTAAAATCCTTTCTGGAGTCAAAAATCATTTCAGGAAGTCAAAAGTCATACGAGTTTTTCCAAGTGTCATTTCATTACAACCCATCTGTCATATGATTGAGTACCCAGTGTCGTATGAGTTTCCATGCCAGCAAATTCTCAAAGTCAAAATCTTGCAACTATCATATGAGATTTTCAACTATTGTTTCATTGCTACCCAACTGTTGTACAAGTTTTGCAACTATCATTTCATAGCATACCCACTATTGTATGAGTCTGCAGAGTGTCGTTTGGGAAATTTTTGAAAGTTGTCAAAAAATTGTCAGAATTGCCAGATATTTAGCTTTTTCAGCCTATTTCCAGAATCTATTGAACAAATCACTGTGTCAAGAACAAAGCAGTAGCTATTGAAAATTAGTATACATGTCTCAAAGAATCAGTACACATGAGGAAGAAATTTTAATCACCACTATGATGAAGTAGTTGCAAGCTATGCAAGTTGAACTTAACAATCTTAAGAAAGAAAAGGAACCTAAAGAGTTCTTCATGGAATCTCTATACTCTTTTCCATTTGATAAAGACTTGTACATGTCACCATGCCCCCGAACAAAATGGGAGCAATGTGACAACCCTTATGATACTGCTTCCATGGAGAGTGACACATCTAGCTTTGGAGACTATGATGACTATGACGACAGACAATGTAATGATACCTATGACACCTATGTTCCTAAGAGTCCTCCTCATCATGTGTTCCTACTTACTACAAATGGGCCATCACATTGGATAGATCATGATGGTGATCCATATGATCTTGATTTTGAAAGAGATTTTGATGGCTTTTGTGGATAATACCTTGATTATGATCCATCTACTACTGTTGAGGACTATAAAATGCATTGTGCTAGCTTGAAGCATCAATACTACAAGGATCTCTCCTCTAAGAACTCTCATGCTGAAAATAAAGATTATCTTCTCAAGCAAGATCATGTTAATGTTGGACCTTTGTCTTGTGATGGTTCCCTTCCATCCCCTACTTCCTTCAATACTTGTACATTTCCTAAAGCTTCTGAGTCTTTCAAATCTTTCACAGAACCTTCATCCGACACAAGCCCTAATACTTTTCATGTGGTTCCCTATAGTTATCCTCCAGGGCTACCTCTTAAAGAAACTCAAGCTAACCTTCACTTGGCTACAAATACTTTCAATAATGATAAACCTAAAGAGCCTAAGCCTTCATATGCTATAATCCCTACTTCAGCTAGTCCTCCACCATCTCTTCCAAAGTCATCCATACAATCCCAACATGCTTCCTTGTCCTTAGAAGTGGCTCCATGTCAAGAGGACTCTAAAAATGATGAAGAAAAGAACATAAAGAAAGATCAAGATCAAGAACCCTCCATGTCATCCACTCCTTTTCCCGATGTCTCTTATCCGCTTCATGGTTCTTTTGATCTCGTACACCCTTTTTCATGCAGTCCACCATGTCTTAAGTCTTCTCCTAAGCAAAATCAAGCTACTACTTACACTGTTGATCTTATTGACAATCAAAATAACCTTACTATGCTTGCGCTTTCCAAAGATGATACTTCCATTAAGATTATTTAAAATGGTGTTGTTACTTCCAATGTTAAGCCTATTGAAAATCAAGAGAAAAATTATGCGCTTATGCTATCCAAAGATCCTTGTCAAGATCAAAGTCTTCCATCTTCTTGTTCTACCACTCCATGTTCATTTCCACTTTCTACTCTTCCTAAGTCTTTGCAAGCTTTGAACAATCCTATCAAAGAAGGTGCTCATATTCAAAATGTACTTGATTCTATTAAAAATTCTAATGCTCACTCTAAAGATGCTGATATCCTTGGTTGTCATATAGATGGTGATGAACTTATTGATTATCCTTTTGTGTCTTCCAATTCCATCCTTGGACCTCTTTCACCAATACTAAGGGCTTCATGTCTACCTTCCATCTTGGGTCCTTATGTCCCTTCACTTTCCCCTCCTAACTCTCCTAATTCACCATCCATCTTGGGTCCTTACATCCCTCCATCTCCCATCTTTCCTCAAGATCAACATAGATGCATACCCTTAAATCCTTTTTATCCACCCACCCATCTAAACCGGTCATATACTCCTTCTTCCACAAGTCCCAAGTCTTTTGGAAGTAACTTGAATGTTCAATATAAGAAAAAGAAGCAATACAAGAATCTATCAAAAAAAGAAGATCACCATGTCTCATCTAATAGACATAGAAACATAAAGTCAAAAGAGATATCTAAGAAGAAAACTACAAGACAAGTATGGGTTCCAAAATCCATCATTGAAGATATTCTCTCTACATCATCAAAAGAAAATAAAAAGCCTACGACTATATAGATTCCAAAGTCTCTCTTGAAAGAGTCTGGTGTTGAGCAAAAAGTTAAGTTGACATTCAAGCTTCCAAAGACTTCCACTTCATCTTCTTCCAAAAGCATTCCTCCATTCCATGCGCCTAAACCACAACCTCTACTATCCATTCACCATATTCCTTCACGGATTCCTTCATTCACGATTCCTCCATCCTCTCACCACCCTTCAAGGTATGTGTTGATGTTGAGCTTGCCTTCCTTTCCATCTACCCTTTCACAATCCTTCCATGCATTATCCTTCTACCTTCTATCATTTTTCCTCATTTGCCTATTCCTCCTATCTTCCAACCTCACTCGCTTTACATAAAACCTTATCCTCCATTTTTCTCTTCCATCTCCCTTTCCCTATTATCATCTTTGAGCATATCATTTTGATTCCTTGGCATATCATAGTTTATCCTTTCAAGGAGCACTATCTAAAAAGTTTGCCTTCTTCCAAAAATTTAAAAAGAAATGAAAAATAAAATAAAATTGAAAATGTGCCTTGGTGAAAACTTGGAAACAGGTACCTTGGTAGCAAAAGTAAAGAGAAATAAATTCATCCTATGGTGAAAACCACTCCCTTGTGGCACCTTAGATAAGTACCATGATGAAAACCTGACAATCAGACATCATGTGTAGTTCTTGTACATATTTCATCAATTCCATCTTCTCTCTTTGATCTTGACAATGTTGATCTATACATGAATATTTCAATATTTTGTGAGCTATCTTATGATGATCTTGCTTTCATTCCCTTCTTGCTTAGCCTTCATATCCATCTTCCTCCATTCATTTTCACCTATCACTATCCTTTTCCCCATTGGTCTTGATCTAATAACAAAAAGAAAGAAAGAAAGAGTAAAACACAGTGCTATGAAGCCTCTTGACATGTCTACTCTTTTGGACTACATCCTATCCTTCTTTGGCATTACGCTTTTATGATTTATCTTATGCTGGCCTTTTATTGCTTGTCCAAATGCGCTTTACATGACAATTTTTCCCTAGCTTAGGTATTCTTGAGGAGTTTGACCTTTGAGGATTTCTTCCCTTCATTCTCCTTCATTCTCTCATCTTCCATCTCATCCACCAGCTTGCCAATCCCTCTTGTTCTCCACATTGCAAGACATTGGGACTGCACGATATGATCTTTCTTGGGGGTTTGAAATGGAAAAAGAAGCTATCAAGTTTGCTAAGAACTGTCAAAAGTGCCTAGTGCATGGTAACTTAATTCATGCTCTAGGGAGGGATCTAATCCCCTTTACAACACAATGGCATTTTCACCAATGGGCATTTGATCTTATAGGAGCTATACATCCTCATTCTTCTAATGGACATACCAATATAATCACAGCCACAGATTATTTTACAAAATGGGTAGAAGCAGTCCCTTTGACACAAGCAATGGGGAAATAGATATCTATGTTCATATTGAACTATATCATATGCAAATATGGGATACCTCATTCCATAATCATAGATAACGGTGGACAATTCAAGAACAAAGACCTAGATGATCTATGTGCCAAATTCAAGATCACACAACATTGGTCTTCTATCTACTATCCACAAGGAAATGGCCAAGTAGAGGCTTCCAACAAAAATCTATTAAAGATCTTGCACAGAATAGTAAACAAAACTAGCAAAGATTGGCATCTCATGATTAATAAAGCTCTATGGGCCTACAGAACAAGTATCAGAATGCCTACAGGGGCTACACCTTTCACTTTAGTTTATGGGTCTGAGGCGGTACTACCTATTGAGGTTGAAATCCCATCACTAAGAATCAAAATGCATGGTCTAGTAACTGATGATGACTACAGAGTGTCTAGGTTGCAAAAACTTGAACTACTAGATGAGCACAGACAAGCAGCGTATGATCATCTCAGAGTATATCAAAAGAGAATATCTAGAGGCTACAACAAGAAAGTCAGACACAGAGAATTTTAGGTTGGTGATCTAGTCTTGAGAGAAAATCCTAAAAATCAATCCCATCGAGAACACAAGGGGAAGTTTGAACCCAACTGGCTGGGTCCCTTTGTAATTGCTGCTACTTTTGGCTCTGGTGCCTATCAACTCTCAATGACTAAAGGAGAACAGCTCCGAGAACCAATCAACATTCTCCATCTAAAGAAATTCTACACCTAAGGCATTCAGTCTATGGTAAAATGTCCTAAAAAAATTATAAAAATCAGAAAAAGTCCTGAAAAAATGAACATCTTGGTAAAAACCTAGCAATAGGTGTCTTGATGATTCACAAAAAAATTGAAAAATATCAAAAATTCAAAAATTTAAAAATTCAAAAAAAAAAAAAAGGTGCCTTGGTGAAAAACTGGAAACAGGCGCCTTGGTAGCAAAAATAGAATCTCTGCCAAGATGGTGAAAACCCGGCAAACGGGTGCCACTTGTTTCAAAATGCTCCATCTATCAGTGCAATCTTGGTCTTTCCTAGTTTTTAGTCTTGTTTTAGTTTGTACACATCTCCCAGTTTGTTTTTGCATTTCCAGTTTTCAATAAGTTGGTTTGTCCACCAATCTACTCAAGTGTCTGTATCCTATCAATGTTCAAACTTGGGGGCAATCAATGTCATATCCTATGGTCTCCAGTGTATCCTAGATGTATCATATCTAGTTAGAGTCATTTTGAAGCTTCATGTGAGTGAGTGAGTCAGTCTTGTCTCCCGAAAGGATTTTGCATCTACAACAACGCAATCAACATCAAACATCAAACTAAAAATAATCTATGCTTTTTTACATGCTTTTATCTCCTTGTATGCTTACTGATTCACATTGAGATTTTTGCATATTGTGTCCCTTCGAGCCCTTCGATGATGTCCTTTATAGGATTTAGAGAGTGATGACTGGGGCCATAATCTTTTCTTTGTCTTCTGCTTGTATGTGAAAATCTAACAACTTTGGAAATTTTGGATTAAAATGGTGTCCGACTATAAGACCCTCTATCTCAAATTGGATGGCCATGCGTACCTTGACCATTGATACCCAGATGATTCAAAGAAGTATTGATCTAACTATTGTCTTTTTGAGTGAGTTCTTTCTCCTACCGTGAAACACGATCTTACCTAAGGATGTGAACGATAAAGAGTCACTATGGGTAATTGACACTGGATTTAGAATGATCTCTTGACTTTTGATGTGTTTGAATGCAAGGCATATTCAAGTCATCATGACATTTATGTTTTGATGCTTATACAAATTGCTATATCAAAATGGACATGATATTCAGGTCATCTTGGTGTTTGTGCCTTGGTGCTTATATCTAATCTGACATTCTAAAAATAAAATCAATATTCATATATCCATGGTTGTTGACCAGTGGGTGTTGTATTGATTCTTGCACATACAAATTGATATTCATATGTCTATGGTTTCATAGCTAGTGGGCATTGTATTAATTTATCCGATTACCTAAAAGTTCAATGATGATAACAAATCGACATATGATCAGTGACTAGGTCCTAGGTCTTAAGCTGCATTATCATCCTGCATGTTTCTTTGCATTTTTGTACTTTTCATGATCTCACAAATTGCTTGAATACTTAAAAGATTCTTCAATCACCTCTTCCAATCTAACAAGAGCTGAATCCCACACGAAGGTTCTTCCAACGAAATAGCAAGTAGAATCTTTTTTTGGGATCAAAATCAAAATCTAAAATCATTCATATTATTAACTACTTGCAT